>APFE030786573.1:39458-90984 GCA_000404065.3 Pinus taeda | reverse complement strand
TTGGAAAATGACGCTTCCGCGCTCCGCGCTTCCGCTTCGCGCTTCCGCTTCGCTCCCGCTTCGTGCAACATTGATTCTGACTTTCTGTCAATGCTTGGTGCACTGTGGAAGAGGATATGATCTCATCTATATATACCCTTCCATCCTTTTTTGTACAATTTTTTGTAAATATAAGATGTATGTAAGCTTCTGCTAGTATCAATTCTATAGAAAACTCCTAATATCATCCCTACTACGCAAAACATTGAAAAGACTGAAATTTAGTGGAACACATTATTTTTTTGGCTATCATCTTGCCCAACATAAGAAGGTTCCAATTCTTGCAATTCCATGCCCACATCTTCAAACAATTGATGATCTGTTTGTTCTTCTTTAAACTCACCCAACGCTGATAGTGGATACTAGATACCATAGATAATCCAATGTTTGAATCCACAAATTATGAAGACCTGTTCTGAAGAGAAACCGGCTGTTTAAGCATTCTGCACTCGGGTTTAAGAGTCAGTATTTGCTTGCTTTGCCGCAGAACCATCTCCATTAATAGAGCATGCTCCTTATTGTGGATTACATTTATTTGAATTTTGTATGTACTATACTACTATGCATGCTAATAACCATAGTATAGATTAAGAATCAAGATCTATGTTTGAAATCAATAAATTTGTATCATTAATTAAAATTTGTGTAAGAAATATCATAATATCTAATTTTAATATATATATATATATATATATATTTTTAAATATATAATATATTTTTAATAAAATATATATAACGTGTCCAACTGTCCTGTTCCGGGGGGTCGCGTGGTCCGAATCCGACACCACGAATCTCGAATCTTACGTGTCCCAAATCCCCGTGTCAGGTCACTTAGGTGCCCCTTCATGCACGGTCATGTCCTTAGAGACATGCCTCTTTATTAACTAACTATTATTTAATTAACTATTATATTGTTTATTTATTTATATATTCATAACAGAATCATTCATATTGGCACCCTTTTCCTGTAAAAAACGCTGATTTTATTTTTTGATTTTTCATTCTCTTTTCATTTTTCTGGTTTTACCGATAAAATTTTTACAAGTTGTTTACAATAAAATGTCCAGTCTTTCAGGCATGGTAATTATGAAAAACTTTAACATAGTTACATCAATCAACATAGCCCCAAGGGTTAGCTCAAGTTGTCACGAGCCAAACGCGGGACCTCTTATCTTTCCTTTAATGTTTGGGAGGTGACAGGTTCTATTCTCTTTCTCTCCTCAGGGTTAGGCTCTATAATCAAGGCTGACAATGTACTGCATTTACTATCCATAGATGACATGGAAGTACTCCAAGGGTTTTCCATGAGGATTTGCTTGGGTAAAAAATACATCAATCAATATAAATAATGATGAACTTTTAAGATATCTATACTTCCAAGGGTTTTCCATGAGGATTTCCTTTGGGTAAAAAATACATCAATCAATATAAATAATGATGAAATTTTAATATATCTATTTTTAACTAGTATAATAATGACTGCACCTAAGAAAGTAAAGTGTACTTTACAATCCAATTGAATGAGATGTCTAATGTAATTTATCTTTAATAAATAAATATAAAAATGTGCAATATAATAATTAAAAATATAAAAATTAATTTGTCTAGATATTTAATAGATTTGGTTTTAAAATAGATTTATATTAGATATGTTTTAGTTAAAGATGCCTTTTTATTTTACAAGATAAATGATGGATGTTATCTTTATCTGTATAAAACTAAACTATTTTATTGAAAGGAAATTTAAATTTGATATAGCTTATATATTTGCACCGAGAGAAGTGACGTGTTGCACTATGCAGGTCATTATGGATAAGATATGGAAAATAAATGAACATAATTTTTTGTTTGTTTTTGTTTAATTTAAACTTTTTAAGCACTGAAAATTTTGCATTTTAAAAATTTATTTATTTATAAATTCCTTTTAATCTTTAAATAAATACGAATTTATGTTAATTGTAACTCAATTAAAAATTATACTTCTTATTTATATTATAACATGACAGAATAAAGGATAAATGTTTCATGTACCATAAAACAGTGTTTTTATAGGGCTAATACTCATGGGGACTTGAACTGGTGATCTATGGCAAAGTGCACCCATTCGTTGTCAATCCAAAGCCCCGTGGGAAAGTACCATAAAATACTTATTTGCAGTAAAACAAAGCTATTTTAGTGGAAGGAAATTTAAATTTGATATGGTTTATATATTATTTTTGTATGTTGTGGATGTTGGCATTATTCAATTCATATTGGGTCCTCCTTGCTGCAAATAAGTATTCATTTTCTGGTGTTTTTACAATACATGAAAACAGTATTCTGTAGGAAAATCTGAATTTGATGTCTTAGTATGGCATCGGTATATACATTATTCAATCCATATTGGATACGACTTGATGTAAATAAGTAATCATTCTCTTCTCGATTTTTTTTCCAATACATGAATACAGTATTCTGGAGGAAAATGTGACTCTGATGTCTTATTATGGCATCGTGTATACATTATTCAATCCATATTGGATGCGGCTTGATGTAACCAAGTATATATTCTCTTTCTGTTTTATACCCCATACGTGAAACAGTACTCAGTTGACTCTAAATATTGTTAATTTGATAGTATATGTTGATATTATATGTAATTCTCGAGGAGCTGAGGTAAGTGCACGTCTCTACAGTTTATACAAAGAGGGAATTTATTCTTATTTCTCTACCAGATTCCTATAATGACCTGCTTTTTCTTGGATCTCTTATTAGGTTAAACAGATGGACAGAGCCCTGGAGGATACACAAGGTGCATATCCTAGTCAGGATCTGCTTAAATCCCTGCTGGAAAATTTTAAGTAAGTTTATTTATGTATAAACTGATGCTTTTAGGCTTTTTAAATTACATGCAATCTATCATGGTTTATTTATGCATAAACTGATGCTTTTAGGCTTTTTAAATTACATGCAATCTATCGTTAGCATTAAAAACTTTCAATTCTATGCCATTGGTAACAACAAATTCTGGTTCTAATGTATTTTCGGTTCATGAGTCATGTGATGTGCTATGGATAGCCGTAAAGAACATTTTTATTTTCGAATGTGGGAAGTCCGCAGGCTTTGCAAATGAGCCGTGCCTTCTCCGCAACCATAACAAATTCTTGGAATGAAATGCAGTGCTGCACGAGGACAAGTTGGAAAAGTTCATGTCCAAACAAACCAGGTCCTTATGTAACACTATATGATATTTCTTGATTGTTTATGCCAGTAGGTTTTATAATTGTCAAAGTATTTAATTGTGATTGCTTTAAAAATACTACAGGTATTAGGCTGGTTGAACAAGAGGCGACGCCTGCGGAAAGGAAAAAATGTTCTAGTTCTAGAAAAATCAAAGTGTACTGCCTTACCTCTTGTTGATGGTCCTCCAAAGATTGCTGCAGTAAATCCCGATGAAGTTCTTTCAGGTGCATTTCTAGGCCATTTACTTTCAATGATCTCTTTGAAACATGTATAATGTATACACACAAACAGACAGATACAATCTGTAACTGTGAAAGAACAGCCATCTCCTTGTGATTCTCTCCACATTATGCATGACAATCTATAACTGCAAAATAACAGTACCATGATAAAACTTTGCCTTGCATCAGTCAAATTTATTCTCCATACCAGCTTAGTGGCTTTGTAGGTTCAGGAATGTTAGAAGTTTATGATAGAAGACCTGCCATTCATTATCCAAGAATTTCCTGTTGTGGGTAGTTTTTCGGCTCCAATCAATTCTTCTAGTTGCTGAGTACTTTTCCTGTTCAATTTTTGTTATACCATATCTCATTTACTTCTCTTCTGTTGAGAAATCAATGTGCTGTAGATTAGTGTAGATTTCTCTGTCATGATAATTACTTGTGAATGGTTGTTGGCGTTTTATTTAATTTATTATGTTCTTCTTCATCAAACAATTACCAAAAATACAAAATATGAAGATCACAAGAGACAAGGAACACAGAAAATTAGGCTCCAAGCCAGGGCAAAACCCCACAAGGGGGAAAACGCAAACAACTTCTTTTCTTATAGAATCAGATCAAAGTGAGACACAAAAACCAAGATCAAGACTTGTATAAAGATCCCTAGTAAGCCCTCCCTTCTGCCTTCACAATAGGTCAACGTCAACAAAAGTCAATGCTGGTCAAACTGCTGAAATCTGGTCAGCTCATGAAATTTCGGCTCCTGCTTTTTCGGCCCCATGAAATTTTGCCCACTTGAAATTTCGGGCCTGGAATACCTTAGAAGAATTTGCAGAACTGGGGCAGAATTTCTTCATCTTCTCTCTCCTTTGACCTCCTTTTTTCTCCTTTAATTTCGCTGGTTTTCCTTCTTATCTTGGCACAAAAATTGATATACATGATGAGTGAATGAATGGTCTCCAAAATGGTTGAATTGCTCTCTATATATACACATCCAGGAGGTCGAATAGGTGGTTCTTGGGGCCCAGACCGACTTGTTCCCAAGGAGGGCTGACTTGGTCTTGTGGTGACATTTTAGACTCTTTTGACTCAAAATAAAATATTTTTCCTTTTCTTACAAGAAGTCCAAATTGGATTTTGACTCAAACACATTTGCTTGACTCATGACAAATTTTCTTTTGACTCAAATATCCCTACAAGCATGAAGAACATGCTTTGACTACTAATAATAATAATAATAAATTCTTATACTTCTTTTGTTCTTACATAAAATATAAATTGATACAAGTATAATGATAGTTATGAAGACTGAACCTAGTCACACTATCCAACAACTTCAACAATTTATTAAAAACCCAGAAAATATTTATCTCAAATATTTCTGAAATTGCTGCTAAAGTTAACGCACTGGTATATTAACTCAGAAATGCAGCACAAATAAAAAAGGGGAATAAATCACATTACAACAGAAATTTTTTGCCCGACACAATCTTCCTACATATTAAATTTCTTAGAAAAAATTGTAACTAGACCCAGAGAGAATACACAGAGGAATACAACTGTCGGGAACGCAGACCTCGGCCTCACTGGGAACAGTCGGCCTCAGGGAAATCATGTTGAAAATTTGGATAGCTACAGTCGTTATTTATCATTAAAATACTGAAGGAAAGTTGTTTTTGTCAACCCTACAAGTCGGCCTCATAAGTTCTTCAAGTTGGCCCCATCAGGGCTAATTAGCCCACATGAAACTCATATAAATAGGGCATCGTTGCAACTCATTTGGACATCCAATCACATCAAGTTTGGTTTGCAATTTTCAGAGAGAATCTCCATGCGTGCGAAGGACAGAGGACTATTTTGATCTGTGTTGACTTATCTATTGAAGCTGCATTGACTGTAGTAACTTGGGCATCTTTGACACTAGTTTGACTTCTGATCAGATCATCTTGGAAGGCCAAATTTCTCTGAATTTTGTTGACTACAGTTGACTGGAATTTCACTCTTGTGATTGGGATGTTGACCAACTTAGACCCCATTCCAAAACAACTGATTTGTCCGAGACCTCTTGATTAGTGCGTTGACTTTTCTGTGGACAGAATTTCGGCCTCTCATCTTAGTCACCTCAGGATCACATTTTGGCCTCATTGTGCAGACTCTCACAGTTATTGTTGAATGGTGTTATCATTGATGCCGATGTTAGTTAATGAACACTCTTATATTTGTTTAGATTGCATCAAGTTGGAAGCTCTGTTAATTTTAGTTAACAATGGTATGTTCTATGCTTGCAACAATTTCTTCAATGCCCTTTAGTTAGCCCAATGACAATATCCAATTTAATTTCCAATAACAATCACATTAATCATCACATTTACAGAAACTGTAGATAGAACATGAATAATAAAAACAGAAGACAAGCAAAGACAAGAGAACACCAAGATTTGACGAATGCTAGGGAAAAACCCCAAGACGGGGAAAACCCTTTGATCAATTCTTTTTATTATTATATCAAATGTTTAGCAGAAAGAGGAGTACAATAGAGTCAATTTTCACTTGCCAATAGATGATCAAAACACTGTCCAAAACAACCCAGTCAATCTGAGATTTTCATGTTTCCAGATAGCAGCAATCAACAACCCTAACCAGAAATTAGCCTTGGTCAACATTGGTTAAACCCTGCAACAAATCGTGAAATTCAGCCTTGTAATTCATCCTCTTTCAGCCACACGTGTGAGAGAAGAACTACTGCAATTTGTACGACCCAGTCAAATGAGGAAAAAGAAATGTTGAGTTGTGATGATGCCAAATGAGGTTTGAGGTCTCTCTTATTTATAAAAGTCGTTGAGGGTCAAAAGACATGTCCATTAGGCTTCATGAGCCTACATGATGATGTGGCCGACTTTGACAATTTGCATATGTGGGTTTGTCCCCAAAAACATATTTTTCCTTTTCCAAATTTGATGAATTTTAGGTCAATTTTGGTCCTCTCGAAAAGAGGAATTCATTGCAATAATCATCTCCATCAAATTAGTTGTCCAAAGTGGCCTTTGGCTCTAGTTGCCAATTTTAACACTCCCTCTCAACTAGGGAGAATTCCACCTGCCAATCCATCCATCATCATGTCATCTTGTCATCATGTATCATTTCTGCATCTCATCTCAACTCTGCTGAACACTGATGTAATAATGAAGAAGAATCAATCAAGAGTGCGTCACAAGATCTTGTCACTCGCCACTGACAAAAGTCAATCTAGAGATAGGATTTGTTGAGAAATCTAGGGCATCAGGTATTTCACTTGATTTCTCTTTTATTATGACATTATCTTATGAATTTTTACATTTTATATCTTCTTTTCAAGTTTTTATGTTCTTATCATTAAGACTAATGCCAATCCATGAAGATCACTATGAGAGGGAACACAAGATGTAGACACATAGCCAGGGAAAACCCCTAGGTAGGGGAAAACCCACTCAAGAACTCTTCCTTCAGTAGATTCATGTCACAGTGAGACAACCAAGACTCTTGGCACCTAGACCAAGAACCTTCCATCCATCAAGTGAACCTTGCATACACCTGTTGGTTCATTTCTTCATATGATAACCATAAGTAATTCATCTCGGCTTTTATACTTCAGTCCTGCAATAGTAGCTATTTTAACTTTGTAGTTATATAAAGAGTTAATCTTGAAACCTTGGTCCTGTATTCATACAAAAGTCTTGTTACACATGATTCCTGTAGCCATACATAAGTCCTCGGTCCAGTAGTTATATCAACTATCAAATTTGTAATTTGGAATCTCAGTCTTGTAGCTTTACCCAGTTTTTTTCCTATGGCTTCTCTAAGGAATCTCAGTCTTGTAGCTTCTTTAAGGAATCTCGGTTCTGTAATATATAGAAGTTCTTGTCTTGTAGTCACCTCTTGTAATTACTTCGCTGCTTTATTGTTTTGTGGATAGCCCTTATGTTAAATTTGGCAACTAGGGCCAAACTCCACCTTGGACAACTCATATGATGCAACTGATATTTTTATTGGATTCCTCTCTCTGAGAGGTTTAGGATTGATTTAAAGATCATCTCATTTTGACATGTACAAATGGAATTATGAATTTATTTTGTTTATGGACAAATTGTCAAGGTCGGCCAACAATCTAATGTAGGCTCAGAAGCCCAACAATCACATCTATTCGTCCTCAACGTTTGCATATAAATAGAAGGTGCCTTTGCCTCATTTGGACATCACTCATCTTGCACACATTATTCCTGTAGCCATACATAAGTCCTCGGTCCAATTGTTATATCAACTGTCAAATTTGTAATTTGGAAGCTCAGTCCTGTAGCTATACCCAATTTTTTTCTTGTGGCTTCTCCAAGGAATCTCGGTCCTGTAGCTTCTTTAAGGAATCTGGGTTCTGTAATATATAAAAGTTCTTGTCTTGTAGTCACCTCTTGTAAGTACTTCGATGCTTTATTTTTTGTGGATAGCCCTTATGTTAAAGTTGGCAACTATGGCCAAACTCCACCTTGGACAACTCATATGATGCAACTGATATTTTTATTGGATTCCTCTCTCTGAGAGGTGTAGGATTGATTTAAAGATCATCTCATTCTGACATGTACAAATGGAATTATGAATTTATTTTGTTTATGGACAAATTGTCAAGGTCGGCCAGCAATCTAATGTAGCCTTAGAAGCCCAACAGTCACATCTATTCATCCTCCATGTTTGCATATAAATAGAAGGTGCCTTTGCCTCATTTGGAATCACTTATCTTCTCACACATCTCTCTCTCCTCCTCTGATTGGGTATGGATTTCTGGGCAGCTTCTCTCTCCACACGTGCAAAGGATAGGACAACAATTCTTTGTTGATCAGCGTTGACCGAAATTTCAAGAAGGGTTTGACCAGCGTTGACCAGCCAATATTGACTTGTTTGACTACATTTTTGTTGGGGAAAATTTTGCTTGGGCAAGTCGCATTTATGGGCACAGAAATCGAGGCAATCTGTACTGTTTGACCAATGTTGACTGCAGAGTATTGACTGTAGGTTGAACTTCTACGTTGACCAAGTTCGACTATCATTTCGGGATTGTTTTGGGCTGATTCAGAGGACTGTTAGAGGCCGAGTTGACTAAACAACAGTTCTCTATGTAGAGCAGTTCTCTAAACCTCATGCCAATGTAAACTAACTCTACATTAACATAACTTTAAAGAATAATGGAAATAATAGCATAACAACATAAGTGGAAGAATTGAAACAATGATCAAGATATTACCATACTCAAGAAGAACAAAACCTCAAATGTAACAACAATGTCTTCATTGCTTTAAGAAGCAGAGCTTCCGAAAGCATAAGAGCTCGTATCAATAATACATAATGAGAGGCAAAGGCTCATATTATTGGAAAATGTAACTAGGTTTGTTCTTCATTGAATGTATTTGAGTCATCTTGTAATGTACTTGTCAAAAGAATTAAGAAAAAAAAATAATAATTATTATTATTGTGACTTATTAAAGCATGGGTTTCATGCTTGGGTCATCATGTTTTAGGTCAAAGTCCCCATTGAGGACTTCTAAGATTTATTCTGAGTCAATAGAGTCATTGTACTTTTAAAGAGACCCTTCTTGGGCTTTTGAATCATGTAAAAATGTTTAGTATTGAGTCAAATATAATTTATGTATCCTCCACATCAAGTTGGCCTAAGGACATCAACTCGACCTCCCTTGAAGCCTATAAATAGAAGCAAGTCGAATTCATTTGGAGCATCTTATCTCAAGCAAGTTTGATATCTCTAAGGAAGCCAGAAAAGTGGGTCTAAGCAAGAAGCCAAAGGAAGTGTGAGTTGGGTGGAGTTCAAGGAGAAGAAGAAAAACAAAATTTTGGTGCCTTTCTCTTTTTTTCGTGCCCTAGTTTGGGAGATCGAAGTCTTCCAAGTTTTCCTGATATCGGAAGCTGCTACATAGTTGGAAGAGAAGTCGAAGATTTGGGAGGCTGACTTGGTATGGAGGGAAGGTTTGGTCGTTGTCTAGGGTGAAGAGTCACAAAGAATACTATTGAAAGGAAGAGAATTTTGACAGGGTTTTCCCCTCGAGGGGGGTTTTTCCCTGACATAGTGCCTATATTTGGTGTCCATTGTTTTATGTGCTTTTGCTTTGGTAATTGCTTGATGAGCTAAAAGAAAGAAGATATAAAACTTAATAAGAAGTAATGAACATCACAAGTAATTATCAAGTATAAGAAAATCTTTCTGCCTTTTTGATTTTCTAACATTGTATCAGAGCTTTGGTGAAGAAAGAAGAAAAAGGCAGTCTCAAGCACTTGATCAAGGAACCGTTCAAAAGGATTATATCAGGGAAGGAGTCTACTATATTCAAGGAAGTGGTCTAACACAATCAAGGGAGAGAACGAACTTGAAGGAGCCTCAAACTACAGGTCTTGGAAGAAGAGGATTGACCTCATCCTTGAAAAGAACAAGGTACTAGACGTGGTCAAAGGAAAAGTAAAGAAGCCTACGGATGACTCTAGTGATGCTGCTGAAAAAGTAAAATTTAGAGAATTAGAATTGGTGACCATGACTCTAATGATAGAAGGAATAAGGGACAATCTTGTCCCATTTATATCCAACATCAATCATGCTCAAGAAATGTATGAAGCCTTGTCAAAGTTATTCACTGTTAAGAATATTGGTCAAGTGGCAAGTTTGAAGAATGAACTAAGGACCACAAAGATGACTAAAGAAGATACAATGGCCTCTTTCTTTGTAAAGATAGCAAGAATCAGAGATGATCTTTTGGCCATTGATGAAATTGTTCTAGACAAAGAACTTGTGATCACCACTCTATTAGGATTGCCACCTTCTTGAGGTGCATTTGCTGCAGGACTTAACAGTTGGAAGGAAGCTCCCACTTTTGAAGAACAATGGAGTGCCTGCAATGAAGAAGATTTGAAGATCTCTCTAGTTGCCAATCTTGAAGAAGTGTCTAATGCCTACACTGTTCAATACAAAGGAAAGAAATCGAAAGGACCAAGGTAGAAAGTAGACATGTCCAAAGTAGAATGTTGTCAATGTTATAAGAAGGGTCATTATAGGGGTGATTGTCGCAACAATCTAAAGAATAAGAAGAGATAGAGATCATGCTAACATTGCTGAAGAAGAAGATCCAAAGCAAGTCAAACCTAAAGAATCTGATATAAGGGATCTACACTATTAAGTCCTTTGCTTCTAGTCCTAGATATTCTATTTTGTATTTTTGATGTTTTAGAATTTATAGGTTTTTAACATGTTTTTGGAAAAAGACATTGTTTGTTTATAGGTATCCCTCAAGCTTTGGAGGTAGCCCCCAACAACTCCCAAGGATAAGTATCTCATTTCCTTTCAATTTTTGGTTTCATGTACTCATTTAGTTTTGATTATATTAATAATAATCACCGTTCTCCCTCTACTGTCTTGATTAGAAAAACATCTGCTATATTCTCAAGGAGTATGAAAGAGGACTCTCAAGACAAGGTTTGTCAAGGAACAAAGGTATGCTTTAAAACATTGATTTCTTTATAATAAATGTTTATCCATTTGACAATCCATTACTAACATTGTTGTGTTTAGCTATAGTGAATCATATTGATTCTTATTTTGGGTGATTCATCACTTGATAAATCTACCCCTCCTATTCTTAACTAATTTTATAAAACAGTAGACAGGTCCTAAGGGTATGCTTATGGTAATGTTTGAAACTCTAAACTGCTTAGGGTTATTGAGAAATGCTATTTGAAATTTTTATTGATGATGTCATGTTTGGGATTTTGGTATGATTAGGAAAACCTAACTTGTTAGGATTGAATGATAAAGTCTAAAATTTTGAACGTTTGAAAGTTTTGGTGATCTTGAGTTTGCTATGTTCCTATATTGAAACCCTAACTCATTAGGGTTTGATAGAATGTGTAAGCAAGTCCCTTATAATGTCTTAAAAATGATTTCCTTGGTATGTGTGTGTTTGTCTGATCAAACCCTAGTCTAATCAAGTTTGTTGTATGTCTAACTCTTATTGATCTTTGTGAAGTTGGGTTTGACTAACACATGATATGAAATGTTTATGCATGATGATGAAGTCCTAGATGTATGAGTTGACCTATTTGTTGGTGGTCATGAATCTTAGGGTTTGGAACTAAGCTCTAGTCAAAGTTTGTCTTTCTAGGATATTATTGTGAAATTCTAGGGTTTTGAACTTTGTAGAAGTAAAAATCTCTGATGATTTGAGATTTGTGTAAGATTGAAGAAATTTGAGTTTTAGTTAGGATTGATGTTTGATTGAAAAATCTAGGGTTTTCAACTAATCCTAGTGGAAGTTGGTCATGTTAATGACTAACTTGTGATTGGTTTTGATTGATTCTCTTGTATGAAACCTAGGATTTGTATGAAACCCTAGTGGAAAATCTAACATATGAATTCTGAAAGTTGTTAGATGACTTGTAGATCTATATTTGTTTGAATTGTTTTTAGAGTTTGCTATATGTTGTAGTAGGGTATGCCACACCTTTGAAAGAAACATTGAAACCCTAGATGGAATGAAAGTTGTTATGAAGTAGTCTAGGGTTTATGACAAAGTTCCTAGCAAGATGATGTGTTTCTTGTTTAAGTTTGGGTATCTGATATATGTAAGGTTGAAATGCTTTCGTAATTCTGACTTGGCTAACTTCATGCTTCTATAGTTTTGGTTATACTTGTTATCCAAGTTGTGCAGGTACACAATCTTCAATATGGTGAAGATGTTCGTTGATGCGATAAGCATGATGGGGACGGTGATCACTTTAAAGAAATGGTTGGAAGCCACAAAAGATTCTTTGATGACAAAGATAGAAGAGATCTCCTTTAGATTAAGAGGGAGTTTGGATAAAGAGGGAGGGTATAACTTGGTTTTGATTGAAGAATGCATTTCGGAGGATATATTGTTGCATGGAAAGTAGAAAGGGAAAGTGTATGATTGAGGAATATTCTGTCAGAGATTCGGTTGATAGTCCTACTATGAAAAGTTGAGAAGCAAGATCAAGTTGTTTGGAAGACCCCAAAGGTTTGTATTTGATTATGTACATATGAAAGTATATTATTGATTAGGGTTGTGTTTGTATAGGTGAATCTCTTGAAGGTGTTGATAGCATGCTGGTTACCAATCAGTTTGATTGGGATAGATTGGTTATCCTTGATCTGCTGGATCTAGGAGTGTCGAGGCTTTGTGAGTGAAGCATTGCCTGGGAAGTCATCTAGTTGACACTCTGTGTTGATGTCTGGGTCTCGAAGTTGGAAAAGGTGGTGTTGGTTATAGAGCTCTATTTTTGGATACACACCTAGATCTTTGGGTTGGTGGTTAGCAAGTAAGATTGATGGTACCTAGAGAGGCTGAAAGCTTGAGTCCATCTTAGTCCCATCAAGATAGATTTCCCTGGTCAGGAATCTAGTCCGTGGCGTTGCGGTGCCTAAATTGTTGAGAGACCAATGGATAGGCCTTGGTTAGGAATCTAGTCCATGGTATTGCGATGCCTAATGTTCTTCATGGTTCATATAGTTGAGATCTTCCTTGTACTTGTATATGATGAATACCTCCCTAGTTAAGAGGGAGTGTTGGAAAATGTAACTAGGTTCGGTTCATTGGATGTATTTGGCTCTACTTGTAATATACTCGTCAAAATAATAAAGAAAATATTTATTATTATTATTATTGTGACTTACTAAAGCATGGGTTTCATGCTTGGGTCATCATGTTTTAGGTCAAAGTCCCCATTGATGACTTCTAGAATTTATTCTGAGTCAATAGAGTCATTGTACATATAAAGAGACCCTTCTTGGGCTTTTGAATAATGTAAAAAGGTTTAGTATTGAGTCAAATATAATTTATGTATCCTCCACATCTAGTCGGCCTAGAAGAGATCAAGTTGGCCTAAGGACATCAATTCGACCTCCCTTGAAGCCTAAAAATAGAAGCAAGTTGAATTCATTTGGAGCATCTTATCTCAAGCAAGTTCGATATCTCTAAGGAAGCCAGAAAAGTGCGAAGTGGGTCTAAGGAAGCCAAAGGAAGTGCGAGTTGGGCGGAGTCTAAGGAGAAGAAGAAAAACAAAATTTTGGTGCCTCTCTCTCTTTGTTTCATGTTCTAGTTTGGGAGATTGAAGTCTTCCAAGTTTTCTTGATGTCGGAAGTTGCTACGTAGTCGAAGTTGATGGAAGAGAGGTTGAAGATCTGGGAGGCTGACTTGGTGTGGAGGGAAGGTTTGGTCTTTGTCGAATCTCCAAGAGGCAACTCGAATTTCCCTTGAGGCTCCACGCATTTCTTGAAGAGGGAGTCGAAGTAGGAGAGGAGGGACATGTGTGTAGTGGAATGGAGTAGTAGGAGACCATTTCTCCACGTCACCTCATGTGAACTCAACAAACTCGAATCAAACTCCCAAGTCGACCTTGGAAACTCGAGTTCACTTCCTTAATTTGTGGGATTTGTCTCTTGGAAATCATGGTCCCTCATGAAATTCAATTTCCTTGATTCTTGGCTTAGGTGGAGTTCGCATCATTTTAAAACTTGACTTTGACTTCTTGGTACATTATGAGCTCATTTCCACATCATTTTGTCGTGTGGATATTTATTTTTGCCCATTTATTTATTTGTTGGCTAATTTATTGCCACATATTTCCCTTAGACTTAGGAAAAGGGGGTTTTGGTGGTTTATAATTTATTTTTACCCGTCAAAGCGTGTCTTAGTAGAAAGTTGAGGAGGAGAGGTCTAGTTTTGACCACCCATACTCCTAGATATCACTTATTACAATTTACATAGAAAATTTATTAAAATTCCCGTCCTGCGAGAAATTTTACGAGTGATCTAACGTGGTAATATACAATGACTCTAGACACTAGGACTCACTTAAGGCCTTGTTATCAAATCACACTCTAGCTTTGGAGTTATATCTGAGAGAAAAAACTCAATTAATTATTAAGTGCTAAAAAGTACCAATAATTAACCAAGTAAAAAACACTCCCTAGGGTGAACTCATTTGATAACAAGGTCCTAAGCTACCTAGGCTTGTTACATGACTCTATTCCATCATGCTAGCATCTCTTTACAACATCCTTGCAGGGCTTGCAGAATCTGAGTACAATAGAGAAGAAGAAGAAGAAGAAGAAAGAGCTTAAAAGTTATGATGATATTTGAATTTTGCTAGTACAAAAATCTTCTAAAATATCCTTGGGCGTGGAGTCTTCAAGTCTTCAAGTATACTTCAATTGTCAACAAGTACCAAGGGTCTCAACCCTCCTCAATGCAACATAAGTTTGCTCATCCTGTTCAAAGAGATAAATCATAGTTCATATGCCCAAAACCACACCAAAGAACACGTCCATCCTGCATAGAAAACTCGGCCTTAGTCTCAAAGCAGACTTGACCTTCCTTAGCACAAAAAATCAGACCATAAATTACTCCAAGGTCGTGGCTTCCTGCTGAGGCTACACGTCTTGAGGAGAGGATTCCTTCTTCAACTAAGATGAATTGCATTTGATGTGTTAGACCTCCACTTAGGCCCCTCCTATTTATAGCCTCTCTAATCATTGTCTTAGGGGCTCCTACATCACTAAGATGCCTCCTCATTAGTAATTAGAATTAATAATAATATCTTTTGGGTCTTTAGCCCACCACAATGTGTCCAAAGCCCACCAATTGGGTACATTGCCCATGAAACCACTTTTTCGTGGGTCAACTCCTCACAAACCCAGTACCCCATGGGTTGTGGGAGTAGCTCCCAAGCATAGTATTCAAAACTAGTCAGTTTGAACTAGAAATCAGTCAAACTGGCCGGTTTTGAATATTATGCTTGGGAGGTACTCCCACAACCCATGAGGTACCCACGAGGTTTTGTGAGGAGTTGACCCACGAAATTGGTCAAACTGGCTGGTTCATTGGAAAACTCCATTGGAAAGGTAGAAAAACACGGTTAGACCGCCCTCCTTGCCGATTTGTTGGTCAAACTAGGCATAAATCGACTGATTCCATCATAAATCGGTTGGTTCACTGCTAGGCCAGAGACGAACCCGACAGAAAGTAGTTTTGATGAAAATTTGGGCCTATTTCCCTCCAAAAACAACCCCTCCAAGAAAAAGATGTCTCCCATCTCATTTTCCTCACATCTCAACCCTAGCAGCGTTGCCAATCAATGGTAATATTCAATTCTTAAAGTAAAAGTGACATATTCTTTATCTTTCATTTTCATCATTTTACTTAAATTTTTAACATTACCATGAAATGACTCACAATGTTTGAGAGTGGTTTCGACCTCGTTGGATGTCATATGGAGAAACTAGAATTTTAGATTTCACCCTAAAATTCAGCAGACTTAATTGTTTTCAGGATGTCATGGTTTGAGGTTTTGCAATGTTTCCATTTGATTCTATCATGCGTGAGGGTATTAGATTAGCATTTGATCTAGAGCATGAAGCCCTTTAAGAACATTGATGTTGGTGGCATTGATGGTTGAACTTTGTTGATGTTGGTGGTATTTATTTTGAACTCCTCAACCATGGCCTTAACAAAAATGTACCTTTCACTTAAAGGAAAATAATTGGTTAGGCATGCTAATATTTTTCTATCACATTATAAGGTTGACGAGATGAACTCTTCACTCAAACCAAAATCATTGGTTAGGCATGTTAAAATTTTTCAATTTCTATCATATTATAAGGTTGAGCAATCCAAGTTTGAATACTTTGAGCTAGATGATGTTTATGTATCTCTTGTTGACGACCCCATTTCTAGTAGCACTGAACCAATGATGATCATGTTGATTAGTGATTTGTAGTTTTGATGCCTAGTTTCGAGGTTACTATTACCACTACTACTGAGGTTGCAGAGGAGTTTTAGGAGTCCTTAACCTCTGAGCCAGATTATTTATGTAGCTCATGTTGATGATCCGATGTCTACTAGTGGTGATGAGTTTGAACATGATGACGAGTGATCATGTTGATCATTGATATATAGATTTGTAGAAGGTTGGTCACCCCATAGTTTGTTGCACTATTTTTGGACTCTAGAAGTCATTTAGAGCCTCATTGATTATGTATATTGTTGTTGATATGCATTGTACTCGGTGCCATTTTGATATATTCACCTTTACATGGTATATAGATGAACAAAATTTGCATATTTTGTTTTCTATTAGTTTGGAATCATGGTTTGAATGTTGAAATTTGATGACTAAAAAAAGTTTCCAACAATCCCAACCCGGCTTTAATTTCACCTTATCACTCCCATTAAGTTAAATGGCCTTTCCCATAAACATACATTCAACATATAGAATTTTGGAAATAATTTTTTTAGATTAAAACACATGGGACTATCAACACATGCTGAAAATAAATATGGACATAAACAGACCAACGACACACATAAAAATACACACAGATTTTTGGTCAACTTAGACCTAGGCAAAACCCCTTCAATCTTCTCCGGGGAAAACTTGTTAGAGAGCTCTTCAAATTTATTTATCTTTCAAGTTTAGAAAAAATACATTTGCAGACAAAACAAAACAACAAAATACAACTTATCTCTTCAAACCAAAACTCCTTGAAAATCGTGCCCACTTTGCCTCGTTTTCCGTGCCCACTTGAAGCTGAAAATATTTACTGTACGGATACGACTGTACGGATTGTCCCGTACAGACAATACGAACTGTATGGATTTCCGTACTGTTGTACGAACTGTACAAATTTTTATTTTATTTTTATTTTTTTTCAAAAACTTCTCTAGAACAGCGTGCAACTCACAACATTCAATGCTGTTCGTACTGTACATTTTGCTGTCTTTTAAACCTTGATTTCCATGCCCAACTTTGTCCAGAAATCACTCCTTCAGCTTGCTGCAACAAATTTATCCTTCAGAACTTTTCTCCAGCTCTCAGCCTCCTTTCTCCAATTTGCTCATGAAGAATGAATGTTGTCTCTCTTTTCTTTTCCCCCTTTTGTTTTCCTAAATGACTTTTGGGCAACCCTAAGATCTAATGGCTCAGAGTTATTTAGATCAAGGGGTTGAGAATAAATGTGCATTTAATTCTCACTTTCTATTTTTTAACTCACCCATTAAATAAAGTACCCACATTGTACTTTATGTTTAAAGTCACTTTTCACTTTATAATTTAACATTGACTTTACCACTTATGAAGTCATTTTCACTTTATAAAGTCACACTTAGGAAAATAATTATTTTGGACACCTTTCCCTAGGTAGAGACTAACCCATGGGAAACCACTTGTCCAAGATACATTAAAAATCAACATTGAAATCTTAAAAATAGTTTTTTTCATTAATAATTAATTATTTCATGTATTTTTTAAAGACTGGTTCATTGAGATCAGACCAATCATGGTTTGACCGGTTTTGATTGGAAACCCAGTTTTATAGGTGGACCGGTCTAGTTATTGGTTCTGGTTTTGAATACTATGCTCCCAAGCTACACTTCTCAACAAAGCCATCTAGTAACCTTTGTGAAATATAATTTATCCCCACATGTGCAAGTCATAGTGATGACGACATGCTAGCATAGGCTTGCTCATGGCAAGTGTTGAGAACCTTAAGTGCCATGATGAGTGAAGAGGCCCTTTAAAATCATGTTGCAGGGGTTGGCACCTAGATCTCTAACAAAATCCACTATGGGCTCCAGTTTTGTGCTTGGGGCACAAAAATGGGTATCATGTGTCTTCATGTGATGAAGCTTGATTCTTCTCCAACGTTGTGTTAGAAAATGTAAAGTGGCAGCTTATTAATCTTATTTTCTTTAAACTTGATATTTGCTTGTGAATTGCAATTATGTTCTTTAGTTAGATCTTTTCATCAAACAAAATCAAGAACAACAACAGCAATAAAGGACACAAATATATGCTCTTAGTCAGGGCAAAACCCCTCCAAGGGGAAAACCCAAAAACTCTTCTCTTCTTAGAATCTGCTCCAAATGAGACACAAAGACCTAATCCCTAGACTGAGTCCTTCTCCCAGTACCAAGTTAACCCTTCCTCAAGTCCTTCCTAGATTCTGTACAAAACTGCTACATACTGCAACTTTCACCTGCTAGCTATAACACTGCTACTCGACCTGCAACCTCGACCCAACAACTTTGTCCTTGCAACTTTTTTTGGAAACCCTAATGCAACCTCCTTCTGAGACCTACTTAGAGCAAGACAACTTTCTAAGGTCAACGAGGTCAGTACAAGGGTTTTCTTTCTTCCAACTACAAGATTCTGCACTTCGTTGTACTGCAACTTAGACCTGCAACTTCGGCTTGTTTCTGCAACCCAAAAACCCTAGAATTTCACACCTGAGAGAGATAGAGCCCAAAAGCAAGATATTTCGACCTCCCAGCTCCTTCTAAACCTTTGCCCTCCTATTCTGCTCCTCCCAGCTATAGATCAGACTCTTTCTTTATAGATTGAATTTGTGAAGTAGAGTGAGTGCCAAATGAAGTCAAATTGCTCCTTTATATAGCCTTCTGAAGTGGTCAAATTCCCTCCTTTAGGCCGACTTGATGTTCCCACAGCCGACTTGTACTTTAGGAGATTGCAAGACTTTCTAGACTCAAAAATAATATATTTTTACAATTACAAATTGCCTGGAATGGTCTTATAAACACGATGTTGACTCCTTTGACTTATGACAATAAATTCTAAGACGTAACAAACCCTAGAAGCACGAAGAACATGCTTTTACCTAGAAGACCATCAATAAAGAACATGAAATCCATGCTTTAATAATAATAACTTTTCTTTTTCTTTTCTTGTTTGTTACATAGGATACATATTGAAATGAGTACAATAACAATTATGAAGACCAAAACTAGTTACATTTCTCAACACTCCCTCTTATCTAGGGAGGTATTCATAATTGTACAACTAGTACAACATCATATCTCAAACTGAAGAGTTCTCGCAAGAAGAGTCAGATTGATAAGCCATACAGTAAGCATCATCATCATTATGACCAACACTGTCTCTGACGCCTAAGTAGACAAGTTCTTCTTTAATCAAGAGTATTATGCTGGGAGGCTTTACGTGTGATATCGCTATACCTCTACAAGGTACATAGCCCATACGGATGTCCACAAGGTATGTTCTTTTAGGACTATTCTTATCTTGGATCTTCAATCCTGAGTCCTCAAAGAATATCGATCCTCTTCTACTACTCTTCTCTAGATTCCTGTCCCATCCTCAAAGAGTGTCGACACCTTTCCTTTCTTGGATGTCTTATCCTCAAGGAAACCACAAATGCTTATCCAATCCTTCACCATTATTTCTTCACCACCTGAAGAAGAGAATACACATGTGATGTCCAACATCACTCCCTCTCAAATCGAGAGGACATCCCTGTTCTCCTTTAATCTTGAGAATAGATCCCTGCTACTGTTTTAGGAGACTCCCTTTGCTCCTTCTCAAAACCAAAGGAGATTCCAGAGTTCCTTTATATTTGGGAAGTCAACACCACAAGCCTTATTGCTTGCCTTTATGAGATTATCAACTACCAGTTTTCCATAGCTGCTAGGCTCCCTCTTTCCTTTGCATCCCTTGTATCGATCTTGCTTTCTTTTGAGGTATCATGAAGCCATCTCTACTCTTCGTTCTTGTGATAGGATCTAGGTCATCTTTCTTGCTCATCATTTTCATCATCGACATGAATGCATTTCATTGAGCCTTTTCAAACTTCCAGCTGATCATAACTTCCTTATGAAAGTGATCCTCTTTGACGTTCAGGTTATCTTCTTGTACTTGCTACCTTCTAGTTTCACGATGAACAAACATTGAATTCATAGTTTCCAGGTTCTAAATATTGAGTTCTCCTCAATACTTTTCATCACACAATTGAACTTGCCTCAACTGTCATAATGTATTCCCACAACATCCTTTTCCAGGTAGCCAAAAATAATATGTTAGCCTGATAACCAAACCATAAATGAAATAGACTTACCTTACCATGATAACCTTCTCTTTTCATCAACATCCTCATTGATCATCTCCACTTGATACTTCCTTCATGCATTAGAGTGCCCAAGGAGCGAACTTGATTACCAAGTTACAACTTTTCTTCCGGAGATTATAATGGATGTTAATTATTATCTTACATATTCTAGAGAAAGTCCTAATCTTTTATTCATTCTTAAGCAAGTCAAATTCTATTCTTTTCCAACATCATTAATACTTAAGCATATTTTCATAACCAACTTCCTTGCGCAAGATTCCTGTACTTGTGAATCTTCTCCAACGTTTACTTTCAACATGCATTCCTATGCTTTCATCCAATCATCTAGCTTTATGACCCTGAAGTGACCCTTTAGCTCGACCCATTGCATTCCTTCGTCCTTTTACCCGTATTGATTCCACATTACATGGAAATTGGAATGTCTACTTTCCTTGCCATGTCGTTTAGATGATGGCCCTTCTCAGATCATGATGATTCTCTAACGTAATGCTAGATAATACTTGGATGATCAATATGCAAAAATGGTCTAACATTATATCCTAGATGATCTCTGCTAATCCACTTCATTATAAGTTCCAAACATGCTACTATCATATGCTTCTATCCTATGATGCTTATTTGTAACATATCATCTAAAAGAAAATTAACATTCATAAACAAACTAGAAGTCAGTGAACCTTCTTTAGTAGTAATGATCCTTCACTTCTTCCATCTTTGCCTTCTTCTCAGGTTCACCCACTGCTTCGACCACATGAGCTTCACTCCTTTCCTTTCTCTTGTTGTTTTGTTGATTTGGGTGTCCCTCTTATAGTGTCCAAACTCATTGCACTTGAAGCATTGAACTTTGGACATGTTTTTCTTCTTGGACTTACCAAACTTTCCCTTCTTCATCTTCTTGACTCGGGCTAGAAAGGCTTAAGATTGCCCATTTGTTCCAATATCATCCTTGACCTTGATCCTTGAATCTTCCAATATGCATTGTGCCCACAACTCATCAAAGGGAGTTGAATCCTTCTTGGAGTAAATACTTGTTGCAAAGTTGCTCCATTCTGGTGGCAATGCATTTAGAACACATATGGTCACTTCTAAATCAATGATTGGTTGCGCCAAGTCCTTGCGAGTGGTCTCTTATCTGAGAAACTCTCATGAGAAAGGATGCCATATCCTCATCCTTTGATTTCTTCATTCTATATAGCCTATTCCGCAAATACATTTTTCTGACCTGTTGTACTTTAAAGTACAAATTCACTAGCTTGTGATACATTGCCTCGGAAGTCTTCAAGTTTGCAACAAATGGAACAAGAGAATCCTTAATTGATTCGACTATGATCCTTTGTGCCCTTCCTTCCCCTTTCTTGTACTTCACTAGTTCTTGTGTCCTTTCTTTGCTAGGTTCAGTAATTTGTCCAGTGACATATTCAATAACTTCTTGTTCGGTGAGTATCAAGTCAATTCTTTTCTTCCATGCTAGATAGTTTGATGCCCCAATGAGCTTATTGCTCTCTTTGTAAAAAGAATTCACATGACTTGAAGATTCAACCATGATGTAATAGTATGATACTTACTTGAATACCAAGATTCTTCTTGATGATGTCCCCAACCTTCTTGATGCCTTCAAGATCCTTGAGGAGATTTCTTTGAAAGATGTTTTTTTATGATTCTTTCACCACCAACTTCCAAGATGATGCCTTCCAAATAGACTTCCTCTTGCGAGATGAACACCCTTTTTTAGATTGATGTAGTCCTTGAACTTCTTTAATGTAGAAACCCTAGATCAGAAGGTCTTCTACCAACAAGTCTTTAACAAGATAATCTTCCTTGTAGTCTCTTTCTTCAGTCTTTGAGAGTTTCCTTTTTCCCTTCCCCTTGACAAGTGAATCCTTCTGGTCTCCTTCTAGTTGCCTTCTCTTGTTCACCTTAGCTCTAATACCATGTTAGAAAATGTAAAGTGACAACTTATTAATCTTATTTTCCTTAACCTTGATATTTGCTTGTGAATCTTAATTATGTTCTTTAGTTAGGTCTTTTCATCAAACACAATCAAGAACAACAACAACAATAAAAGACATAGATATATACTCTCAGCCAGGGCAAAACCCCTCCAAGGAGAAAACCCGAAAACTCTTCTCTTCTTAGAATCTGCTCCAAATGAGATACCAAACCAAGTCCTCCTCCTAGTACCAAGACAACTATTCCTTAAGTCCTTCCTGGATTTTGTACAAAACTACTATACATTGCAACTTTGACCTACCAGCTATAATACTGCTACTCGACCCGCAACTTCGACCCAACAACTTCGTCCTCGCAGCTTCTTTTGGAAACACATGTAACCTCCTTCTAAGATCTACTTAGAGAAAGACAACTCTCCAAGGTCAACGAGGTCAAGACAAGGGTTTTCTTAATTCCAGCTACAAGATTTTGCACTTCGTCCCACTGCAACTCGGGATTGCAACCTCGATTTGTTTCTGAAACCTAGAAACCCTAGAATTTTGCACATGTGAGAGAGATACAACCCAAAAACAATATATTCCGACCTCCCAACTTCTTCTAGACATTTGCTCTCCTTTTCTGCTCCTCCTAGCTACAAATCAAACTCTTTTTTGATAGATTGAACTTGTGAAGTGAGTGAGTGCCAAATGAAGTCTACCTGCTCCTTTATATAGCCTTCTCAAGGGGTCAAATTCCCTCCTTTAGGCCGACTTGATGTTTCGAGGGCGGACTTGTACATTAGGTGATTCTAGGACTTTCTAGACTAAAAAAATAATTCTTTTTACAATTACAAATTGCCTGGAAGGGTCTTGTAAACATGATGTGAACTCCTTTGACTCATGAAAATAAATCCTAAGACCTAACAAACCCTAGAAGCACGAAGAACATGCTTTCACCTAAAAGATCATCAATAATGAGCATGAAACCCATTAGATGTTAGGCTAACCCAAAGGGTCATTTAGAGAATAAAAGGAGAAGAGAAGAGGAAAATATCAATTCATTTTTTCATGAGCATTTGAGAGAAAGAGAAGAGAGAGCAAGGAGAAAACTCCTGAGCAGTGAGGAAGTGAAGGAGAACAACAACAAGACATTTAAGCAAATCTGAGCAACAACATTTATTGGCACGCATCCCAAGGCAAAACCGTACAACAGGAGAAAGACATAGAAATCGAGGAAGAGGGACAACACAAAAATCAAGGAAGAGGGACAGCAACAAGGGCACGAATTTTGAGGCAGATTTGGTCACAAATTTTGAGTTAACCGTACTGCTGAAATCCATACAGTCCGTACAACAAGTTCTGGGCACGCTTTTTGAGGCTGTTTGTACAACATTTAATGCTGTTTTATTGTTGGAAAATTTCTGATTTGGCTGTTTGTTGATTGGCACGATTTTCGAGGTGGAGTTCAAGCACGAAAATCGAAATAAGTTGTAATTTGTGGTTGCTGGAATTTTTATTGTGTATTTCAGTTTCTCTATAAAAGCATTTTCAGAAATAAAGAAGAGCTTTCAAACTAGTTTTCCCCAAAAGTTGTTGGGGGTTTTTCTAGGGTCACATTGACCAAAAATCACTGTGTTATTTTATGTGTGTGGCTGTCATAATTTTGCTGTGTTTTATTTCTGCAATTTCAGCAGTTGTGAAATCTCTAAATTTGTGTTTTCAGAAAATTATTGTCATTTCCAGATTTTAGAATTTTAATTATGCTTGGATTTAAAACTAAATGCATGGAGTGATAAGGAAAACTGATAATCGGAGTGGGGGTTTAAATTTCTTCATAAAGTTTTGGATCTAGTAAAGGGAAAGGTAAAGAAACCTACTAATGAGTCAAGTGATGCACAAAAGGAAAAATTCAGGGAGACAAAAATATTGGCTATGACTCTAATGGTGGATGGAATAAAAGATAACCTCATCCCTTATATATCTAACATAGACTCTGCTCAAGAGATGTATGAGGCTTTATCAAAATTATTCACTATCAAGAATCTTGGTCAAATAACAAGCCTCAAAAATGAACTAAGGTTTATAAAGATGACAAAGGAAGACATTGCGACATCTTTCTTTGTGAGAATAGCCAGATTAAGAGATGAACTTCAAGTGATTGACGAGATAGTACCAAAGAAAGAACTTGTAATCACTGCGCTTCTAGGTTTACCAACATCATGGAGTGCCTTCTCATCAGGTCTCAACAACTAGAAGTAGACTCCTACATTTGAACAACTATGGAATGCTTGCAGTCAGGAAGAAGTCAAGATTTCTCTAGCAAGCAACAAAGAGAATGAATAAGAAAAAGTTTCAAATGCTTACTCTGCTCATCTCAAGAACAAAGGATCATTCAAGAAGACTAAAGGGCCTAGAAGGAAGATTGACATATCCAAAATTGAATGTTAAAACTGTCACGAGATTGTCCTGAAAATCCGAGAAATAGGAAGAGAGAAAGGGAATATGCAAATGTTGTTGATGAAGGACCTACAAAGAAGAACAAGAAGGAAGAATATGAAGTCAAAGATTTATTTGCTAGGGACTCTATTCTTCTACTCAATGGTTTTGATTTGTTTCTTTGATTTCTAGAACTTACAGGTTCAACATTCTTTGGGAAAACATTGTTGAATTGTTTTGTTAAAGTTTTAGGTATCCCTCGAGATTGGATTAAGAGGGAGCCCTCACCATTATTCTTCTACTCACAATTTTTGATTTGTTTCTTTGATTTCTAGAACTTACAGGTTCAACATTCTTTGGGAAAACATTATTGAATTGTTTTGTTAAAGTTTTAGGTATCCCTCGAGATTGGATTAAGAGGGAGCCCTCACCATTTTCCAAAGATAAATATCTTACTCCATGTAGTATCTTTTACATTTGGTTTTCCTTTTCTTATCTAGATATGTTTGTACTAGATGCTAATAACATTTACTTTTATATTTTCCTTGTTTAGAAAAAACTTCTTGATATGATCAAGGGCTATGAAGAAGACCTCACAAGACAAAGCATAGTAGAAGTTCTATTGGAATTGATGTCGTATAAGGTTTGTCTAACTCAAAGGTATGTCTTAGACTATAAGTTTTGTTTCTTTTCGTAATAAAGGTATCTTCATTCATTCTAATAAATATGCTTTACATTACTAACAAGTGTTATGTCTAGGACCTTTGAATAATAGAGATTCTTGTTTGGGAGATTAATCATTAAATTGAATCTACCCTCATTAAAATAATTGTATGTGGAACCCTAATAGTTTCTCTATAAAACCCTAACAAAAGGGTATGTCAATGCTAATGTGAAAAACCCTACTCTACTTAGGGTTACTAATGAAACCTAGAAAATACTATTCTTATGATGTTTGGGGTTTTGATGGTAATGTCATGATTAGAGTGTTGATATTGTTATGGAAACCCTAGTCCATTAGGGTTGGATGGTAATGTGTTCCTAGACCTTTAGAGTCTTTGAAAATTTAAGGTTTGTTGTGTTATAACCCTAGATTTTTAGGGTTTGGTAGGATTTATAAGCAAGACTCTTATGTTAAATAAGATGATAAAGCCCTAGGTGTATGTTTGTTTGTCTGATCAAAACCCTAGCCTAATCAAGATCGTTATATGTTTGACTTTAAATATATTGATATTTGTGTCTTGGGTTCATCCTATATATGTTATCATATGCTTGTGCATGATTATCCTAGAGATGTATTTGTGCTAACCTATTTGTTGATATGTTCTAGGGTTTGTAACTAAGCCCTAGTAGAAGTTTGATGTTCTAGGATATGATGTGAAGATATTCCATTATGGAGAAAAAATATAGGGTTTACAACAAACCCTAGTAGAAGTTGGTCATTTAGTTGACATCTTAGACTGTGATTTGATTGTATCTGTTTATTGTCATTTAAGGCTTAGTGTCTCATGTATAGAATCTAGGGTTTGCATTAAATCCTAGTAGAAGTCTATCATATGAATTCTAAAGTTGTTGGATGATTGTAGAACTATACTTGTTTGAAATGCTTCTATTGTTTGCAATATATTATAGTAGAAGTATGCCATATCTTTGAAAGAAATATTGAAACTCTAGATATAATGAAGTTTGGTGTCTTGCTTGAAGTCTTGATGATGAAGTCTAGGGTTTATGACAAAGCCCTAACATATAGTGGAAGTATAAAAGTATGTGCCTCTTGTTGATTGTGAACCTAAGTTTAAGTATTTGATGTTTAAAGTCTAATGCTTCCATTATTGTATGAATATGATAAAGTTAAAGTTCATGCTTCTACATATCTTTGGTTGTACGTTCTATCTAAGCTGTGCAGGTACATAATCTTCTAGATGATGAAGATCTTCGTAAGTAATTTTTGATTGATAAGCATGATAAAGAAACTTGTATAAATGATGATGATAAAGAAGGATGGAAGCCATGAAAGATTCTCCGATGTCATAGAAAAGAAGTTGATCTCCTTAAGTTAAGAAGGAGCCTAGAAAAGAGTATATCTCCCGAGTGGAGAGGGAGGGCATATTATAGTCATGATGGATACCTTGAAAAAGAAATTGGAGAATACATATTGAGGTGTTGTTGAAAGAAGGAAAGCAGGTTTTAGTTGTTGCATGAGAAGTAGGAAATGAAGCTGAATGATTGAAGAAACCTTTGTCAAGATTTGTTTGGGAAGCCTCAAAGTCCTACTATGATGAATTGTGAGGCAGCATCATGGAAGTCAGAAGACCCCGGAGGTTTGTGTTTACTCATGAGTATATGAAGGGTTGTTACTAATTAGGGGGTTATGACTGTTCAAGTAAATCTCTCAAGGTTTTTGAAAAAGCATGCCTGAGGTTAGAGAGATTTGATGTGTTGAGGCATTGTGTGTGAAATGCCCGGGAGGACATCTACCGACATATGTATTGATGTCTAGATCCTGAAGAAGTAGGGTGGCGTTGGTCATGGAGCTCTGACCTTGGATATATACCTAGATCCCTGGGTTTATGGTTAGCAAGTAAGCCTGATGGTACCTAGACTAGCTGAAAGCTTTAGTCCAACTTAGTCCCACCCAGATAGATTGCCTTGGACAAGAATCTAGTCCGTGGCACTGTAAGTGCCTAAACCCTTCATGTGTTTTGAGATCTTCCATGTACTTGTATATGTAAGTATGAATACGTCCATAGTTAAGAGAGAGTGTTGAAGAATGTAACTAGGTCCAGTCCTCATAAAATGTATTCGAGTCACAATGAAACGTATTTATCAAAAGAATGCAAAAGAAATTAGTTATGATTATTATTATTATTATGACTTATTAAAGCACGAGTTTCATGCTTGGGTCATCATGTTTTAGGTCAAAGTCCCCATTGAGGACTTCTAGGATTTATTCCGAGTCATTGTCCAATTAAAGAGACCCTTCTTGGGCTTTTGAATCATGTAAAAAGAATTAATATTGAGTCAAATAGGCTATTTGTCACCTCCATACCATGTTACTCTCAATGAGATCAAGTTGGCCTCAAACTGGGTAATTCGACCTCATCAGAATGCTATTTATTGAAGCAGTTTGACATTTGGAGGACACTCTCTCACTCAAGTTCGATATCTTAGAAGAAGAGCTGGAAAAGTGTAAAGTTGGAAAAGGAGGCCAAAAGGAGTGCGAAGTTGGAGAAGAAGGAAGAAAAAGTCAAGATCGAAGTTTTGGGCTATCTATCTCTCTCTCGTGTAAATTCCTCTAGGAGATCAAAGCCTTTCTTGTCAAGTCGAAGTTGCTGCTGATGCTGCTACTAGTTGTTGGGTTGAAATTGTTGTTGCTGCTAAGTCGAAGTTGTTGCTAAAGGATTATCATCTGCAAGAAGGAAGAAAGGGTTGACTTGGTGTGGAGGAAGTCTGTGTCTAGGTCAAGAGTCTTGGATTATCTCAAGAAGTTATTAAGGAAGAGTTGTTCACTGGGTTTTCCCCAAGATATGGGTTTTTCCCTGGTTGTCCGCCTATATCTGGTGTCTGTGATCTTTGTGCTATTGTTTTGGTAATTGCTTGATGACCTAAAGATAAAAGAAGAACATAAAGACAGGAAAGTCACAAGTAATTATCTATATAAAGAAAATCTTTCTGCTTTTTTGATTTTCTAACATATGGAACCACTTGCCAATCACACACAATATCTAGTGCTGCAACTTTCACCATCAGGTGCATTAATCATTTTTACATCTAAGTGAACCAAGCTTAAAATAAATGGGCGAATTAAAACTTCATATAAGGCTTCTCTTCCAAAACTGGGGCCTTAGTCATGTAATGGTGTTACCTCCCTAGGTAGGAATGGTTAATAGACTATCGTAGGTGTTCTCAACCCCCAAGGGGAAGTGACATGTCCTTGATCCACCTTTTAATCAATAGTTTCCATGTGAATAATGATAGGACGAAGGTGAAAAGACTTCATGGCCAAATGCCATGGTCAAAGGGTTTGACTATGATGGAATACCTCAACTTGGGTGTATAGATATGAGGAGGGAGCAATCATGGATGCATGAGTTTCCTCGGCCTTTGTTTTTCCACCCCTCTAAATGCCTTTCACTTTTTCTTCGTTCTTTTTTGTATTACTGCTTGCAGCACAAGGAATGAGAGCTTGCTTTGTATGATGTATAACAGTTATTACCTCGTTTGGAATGGCGTAGTCCATCACCCATCGAGGTTTGGGACATGCAATGGTTCCTTGTGTTCTATGAGATAGAGCAACATTGGCCCAGGAACTGGTCGATGGCCATATGAGAGACGTAGAAGCTCATGCTTGGATTTTGCCCACATGCTTATTTGTAAGTCCCAATCATCTTTTGCATTTTGATTTTTCTTTTGTTTTTCTTGTGGCCATCATATACTCTTTTTGTTTCTTTTAGTTGCATCAACCTCCTAGGGTGCATTCCTAGGCCCTTCTCAAGTTTGAGGATGTGTGAGTGCCAAATCCTAGAGAACTAATGGTCAATTTAACCCAAAGAAGGGAGGGGGAATAGGCGCTCATAATGTAAGATGGAAAGTGGTAAGTATAAAATATGGAGAGGGGGCTATGCTATCTCTACCATGGCTTTCCAACTTCCAAGTAGTGCCTCTTCCTAAATTCGTGGGCCATTAGGGGAGGTCCCACTGGACTAGGATTGAAAATTAACTAACCCTCCATATAAGGTGAAGGAATAAGATCACGATGAAGATCGTTCTTTCTTCCAAGTTACCCCATAAATCCATGCAAAAATTCCCAAATATAAACAAGCATAAGCACCCAATTGCAAAATGAATAAAGTACCTTTTGATCAAAAGCCCACCTTCCAATATGTGCTCTTGAAAAATGGCGAGGAGACATATGACTGATGTAGGTGACAGAGATATGATGGCATGCCACATCAACTACAAGGTGCATCTCAGGGGCTACTGGCTACTAGTTGGAAGAAATGAATAGGAGAGAGAAATTTCTCCTAGGGGTCACTCACTTTTGGTGGGTAACAGGGATAACCTTAGGAAGGACACTTTGTCTAAGAGCAAGGCTCAATATAATGAAACAAGGGATAACACGCTCTTCAAGAAACCTATGAAAGGTACATAGAGGTAGTGTTTGAGGGATATGCAACAAGAGTGGCTCACATAGGCATATAAGACCAAAAAAAGGCTTGTGAAAATAGGTATGATTTGCAAAAGGAATTGCAAGCCTTCAACAAGCCCTAAGTTGAAGCCTTAAAGCTATACTAGAATTTTTCTAGGGCAACATTGCCTAGGGTTGATGATGTCAACCCTAGGGTGGCTATTCCAACCGTGAAAGAGGGTAGATTTTGATGCTATATTGTTCAATCAACGAGAAAAACCTTAGAACAAGCCAATGACTCGACCCTAGTTGAATTTGGCCCTATGCCATAGCCCTAGCATTTTGTCTTGAAGGGCTGAAATTGATAGCGAAGGGAAAATAATACAGTTGTAATGATGTTTGATGATCTATGTGGAAGCCAATGCTTACTTCTTGGGTGATAGTCTAAGGGAAAAATTATGTGGAGATATCAAACACTAGAAGGGAGTAAGGGGGTGGGGAAAACCTAGTTTTTCCACTTTCAAAACCCTAGCTATCACTTAATATGGGGATACAATCAAGAGAAAATCTCTTAAGGAGGTTCTCAAGGGATATTCAAGAATATTTAATTAATGCATACAATTTTTCATGAAAATTTCATATAACGATATGCAATTGAACAAGAACATAGAACCCCTAGCAAAATATATTGCATGCAATAACCATAAATGATATTCAACAACAACAATACTAACAAAATATCCATGAACAATCCTTCATTCTTCGAAAGTGACGTCTCCACCATAATGACTTGTCTCCAATAGCAAAAATATCCACAAATATCACATCTCCAAAAGAGTAATAGGCTAGAAGAGCTATGCTGAAATAGTCCACAAGTGATGATGACATGCAATAATGAGGTGACCTTTATTTATACGAGGTCTACCTCATTTAATTTTAGCTTATGAAGCACCTAAACAACTTTGACAATGAGTAAACATAAAATAATCTTTGAGTTACAAGCCAACCCACTAGCTCAATGCGAAATTATTCAACAAAAGACCCGCATGTGTGAGCCGTAAGCCTCTAAATGATGATGTCATGCTCTTTTTGGGCTCCAAATGCTATGTGATGGTGAGAAAAGACTGCATGTGTCTCCATGTGTCACAATCATCCTTCTTTTGAGGAATATAGCTCAAATCCAACCTCAAAGTAGCTCCAAGGGTCCCAAATTCCACTGGGGTTTCACCACATCATCTCTATGGGTCTCCAATGGTCAAAGTAATGCCTCCTCTCTCCAACATTAGGGCTCCATCAGGTGCAACAAGCCCTTCATAGTCGTCTCATGAGAGACCATCCTCACTTGGGCTCTCATGAGAGACCATCCTCACTTGGGCTCTGAATCATAGCTTGCCCATCGTGTAGTGTTAAGGCCAACCTGGGGGCAAGCCAGGTCCAGTGGTGCAATCATCAAGAATTGTCTGTGTTGGGCCAAAGAAGATTAGCGTCCCGAGTTCTAGGGTACTCTGGGATGTGCATCAGCTGCTCAAGTAATCATATTGCCCGACGCTTTGATGTAAGTGGGCAATGCTGCATCGGCTAAGTCAACAACCTCTCTGAAAGGCCTGGGTACATATGGAGTGGGTGTCCTCAAGGCTCGGGCTGCTATGGACCACTTGACAAAAACATCTTAAAGTCTAGTGAAAACAACCATTCATTAGAAACAAAGATCATATAAGCATCTAAGTGGGCCAAACTTGCATGTTAAGGGCATATTAATACTTCAAACTTGGATCACCTTACAATATCTAACTATACCAAATCCCGTAATGGTGTTCCCTACCTTGTTAGAGGTGGCTAATAGTCCACCATATTAGGTGCTTCCAACCTCTAAGTGGAAGTGGCATTTCCAAGGTCAACTCCTCAATCAATTGTTGTTAGTGTAAATGAGTAGCAATGGAGGGGAAAAGGCTTTATGGCCAAATGCCATGGTCAAGGGGACTAGCTAATGAGATTCCACACCTTGAGTGTTTAGATGTAATGGAGAGGGTAATCGTGGAGGCATGAGTTGCCTTGCTTAGCCTGCTTTTTTCAACCTTCCAGTGTGCGTTTTACATTTTTTTACTAATGTTTTTATATTGGGTGCATAACTTAAGGGTTAGAGTTTGCTCTTTATGATATGGCATTTAATTTTACCCCTTAAGTTGAAACAATTTATCACTCATTTGGGTTGGGACATGCAAGGGTTCCTTTTGATGAAATGGTGCATGAAGTGTGCAGGCACTGAGTGATGGCTAAGAGAAGGGTAGAGCTCATGGTAGGATTTTGCCCATGCACTAACTTATGTCTAAACCATCTTTTGCATTTTGATTTTTTTTTTAATTGTGGCCATAATATGTTTTTCCATTCTTTTAGCTACATCAACCTCCAGGGAAGTGTTTCTCGAACCTACTTGAAGATGTGGATAAGAGGGTGCCAAATCCCAATCAACAAATGACATGTTAGACCCGAAGAAAGGAGGTGGCATATTAGGGGTTTGTAAGGTGAGATTGAAGTGTCAAGTATGGCATAAGGGAGAACGACCACACTATTTAAATTTAGGTTTTCCAATTAGTGTCCCTCCTATAACCCTAAGGCCTTAAGGGAGGTCCCACTGGACTAGGGCTAAAGATTGACCCCCCTGGTAAGGTGAGAGAGCAGATCGACAGTCAAGATTGGTCAATCTTCCAGATCACCCCTTTATCCATACTAGATGCCCAAAACAAACAAGTATAAGCACTCTATTACAAAATGATCACATTACCTTTTAAATAGTAGCCCACCTTCATTCAAGAGGAAATGCCAAATGGTGAGAGGTACGTGGTTGATGCTGTGGTGGAGGCACATGGCATATGATCATCAAGAAGTGAATCTCAGGGGTTGCCAGTTGACTGGCAAGCAAATGTGGGAGAAATTTTTTCTCCTATGGTGTTACCCATTTTGGTGGGTAACAAGGACTACTTCCTACTCAACTAGGATATGACTTCTAAAAACAAACTAAAGCAACAGCCTGAAGTACTCTTCTTAGCTGCATGCCTTACCTAGTCAAAGTCAACAAATTCATGCAATAATAAATCACCATCTTGCTCATAACTTAGACCAACAAGGCCAGTGTTGTCTCCTCCACCATGACATGATCATATTCCTTTTTGTTGATGATGTAGTCCTTTTAGCCTCTATGTCAGAGTGCCTATAGAGATAGTTGGATGCTCTTTCATGTTGACCTTTGGTAGTTGACTATCAACCTTTGTAGATTTCACTTCTACTTTGGAGGGGAGGATTTTGAGATTACCATTGACACACATTTTTAGAGGTTTAGTTTTTGGGGCTTAGTTTTGGGTTGAGGCGAGTTTTGTAGCCCCGGAATAATAAGGGGTTTCGATCACTTTCCCTGATAGAGAGGTGGTGTTTCAAGTACCCCTTTTAGGACATCTCTAGACCTCATGGACTCCATCATCAGATCTGCAGTATTCTATGGTTTATAGGTGTAGAGCTTGGCTTGCTTGATTCAGATTGGGCAGATACTGAGAAATTTTAGACCCTTTTGCTTGATTGCTTATTAGATTGCAAGAGGGTGGTTCCCCAGCCCATCCTTTAGGTGGAGTTTGTGGCATAACCTGGTTAGATCAAGATATTTTTTGTATTAGTAGAGTTGCATTGTCTTTAGAGAATTACAGAGTCACTTTTTGATAGGGATTGGTATTCATATTTTGCCTAGTACTCTTCAAGGGCCATTGCCTAATCCCCGTCCTTGAGGGAAACGTAGTGCTGTTTCTTTTAGGTTTCCTATTTTCTAGTCAGTTGGCATATTGATGTACCACATTCCCTAGTTTAGGTACTCTTTAGATGCTCCTTGCCAACTCCTCCCTAATACGTAGGAGATAATTGGGATTATCGGAGAGGATATTTATAGGCAATATATCTTGGTCACTTGGATTGCCCCTCCCAAGGGCGTGCAGCCCAAGATGTCATTTTAATGCACTCTCCAACAATTTTGTAGTTCTATGTAGACGATACAACAAAGAATTAACCATGTGTACATTGTGGCAATCTCCTTTCTACTTGCATGCTTGCTCTCCTTTTCAGGTTTCATTTCTGTATGTATTTCTATTGCTGGTGTGTTGATATCATCCTTGAAGTTAATATGGAATGCAGGAAAATTGTTACATTTATTCTCATGATAATCATCCTTGTCTTGTTCAATCAGCCACTTTGCTTACTTTTGCTGTCTAGCATAGATAAGTCTAATCTAGTGTCATCTATGGACATTGATATTATATATATATTTTTTATAGTTTGTCAACTTGTATCGTAAGCCCATTTGTGATCTTAATATGGCCATACAAACTTGAAACATCCATAAAGGTTATGATGATTTCTTTCACATTTCTTTTCAATTTCCTTGAATGGCCCAAGCGTATTTGTCATCTTGATATGAACATAGAAACTTAAAACATAAGCACCTGATCTGAAAACTAAGCTCACTAAATTTTGTTCAAAATAATTTGATCATTGAGCAGGGCTACATTGGATTCTGAGAGTAGTGCATTTTTTTGGTTTGTTAGATGTACCAAGCAAAAGGAAATTTGAATGTGCGCATAAGTTGCTTCATTTGCATATCTCTTTTCTACGATGAATTGCAATTACCATTTGTCAAGGCATGAAGAAGAGAAGTGGTATATTTTGTGATGCTGAGGAATATGCAGTGTCTGTTTAAGGATTTTTGCATGGTACAGGGGCCAAAGATCCAACGCCCTACTCCTTCATGAGATGCTTCAGCACTAGAAGAAATCTCTTAGAGTTGGTTCTCCTCACATTGCTAGTTTCAAGTTCGTCACCTCTTCCAGGTCTAGCTGACTCCTTTCATAAAAGGCATCATGAGCAACTCCTCAGTACTTGGTTAGTCAGGCATTCTCGTAGTCCTAAATTGCACGAAACACTGAAACGTCTAGAAGCTTCCGAAATGGGTAGAGCTGGAAACGTGACCCCCAGAAAATGGAAACGTCAGACGAAACATTATATATATGCGTATGTATGTAATTTTTATTACAAATACGTCAATAATGCATTATCTTGAAAGGAAAAAAGAGAGTGAGACACATAAATGACATTTTAGAAGGAAAACCTAGTTTATATTAACTCTCATAGATGGTTACATGATTCAAAATCCAAAACTATCCTTTATAAATGAGGCTGTACATCTAAGATTCAAAAACCAGCCTTTATACATGAGGCTTTACATCCAAAATCAGTGTTTATACATGGCTATATGTGCTGAAAATGAAATAAAACATGAGCTAAAGACAAGTACAATTGCATATCTTATGATCCTCATACTCATCTTCATTAGCAAACATAGAACAAGGTGCTTTTTTAGCAGAACTAAAGCATGGATTGATTAAAGATAAATTAGTTTGTGGAGTGATTAGAGATAAAATTTACTAGTAGATTAAATCTTTTTTGGCCATAGAAGGATCCCACACCATTCTTGGGTGCTTGAGTGAGCCTCCAGAAGCAAAAAAGTCATGTAAACAGGGCAAATGTGGGCAGATTTGGGTTGAAACACCACCAAAACGTTTCGATGGTGCTTCAGTGGTGTTTCCAAATCAGGGAATGCCACCCAGGCGTTTCGGCTGTGTTTCAGCATTTCAGGTAATGGTATGGCACGAAACGCTGGGTTCCTAGATGTTTCGTGCAACATAGTTGTATTCACAACTAGAGATGTCAGAATCTCATCACCCACTTTTCTTGACTATGAATGTTAGGAGACCTTGTGGGAGCCAACATTGTTGTTTTAGGACATTTTCCTTGATGCCCTACATACCTTCTCCTACTTTGTTATGTTGGGCTTCCTATGCATCTTCTACTTATCTTTTGGCTTGACTATGTACTCTTAAATTCTTTTACAGTTTCTCATAGATGCTTTCGCACTTCCAATGTTCACTCTCTATGTATTCTTTGAGAATCCCATTTGGAAATTATGATCACCAGTGGATATTGATCTCATATTTTGTAATTATCAATGCACTTTTTACCGACAAATATGCAAAATAGAAGTGTTATTTGATCAATTTCTACTATGTTGTTATGTTTTCATCACAAGCGTAATATTTGATGTTACTTTTTGATTTTGATTGTTTTATGCAACAGACTGGGAGCCGATAGATATGTTCGATGTAGAATATGAAGCTAGATCGTCAACAGATGGAGCTTGGTAAGTAGGTTTTGTTGTTTCTGTTGTGATGTTAACAAGCGGACGTTCTTGAGAACATTTGCTTCTTTTGTTGTATTTTTCTTTCATTTTGCTTCTTAATATGTCTGAAGTTTAGTACTTTGGTTGGTTGCATATATTATAATAATCCCAAGTGGAACACATCTTCAGACATTTATAAATCTTGATATTTTGATGGTTAGTAAATTCTTTTGCTGCCCTGAGCAGGGAAATGGAATATAAATAAAAAAATTAGGGTTGTATCGGAGATCTTTAATGAAGAAAGAAAGAATACACATATGATTTATGGTTTTTCCCTTGATTGACAATGACAAATGCAAAAGAAGTATTGACAGAGGTTAGAAAAAGAGTGAAGCTGAATATTGTTAATGGTGTGTCCCTTGTTTGACAAGAAACAAGTGTTTGAAGCTTGTGTTAGGGAGAGAGCACAGAGGAAATTTTGCCAGAGGGACATGGAGAGATAGTTGGTGACAATAATTTGTTTGGTCCTCTGATAACTTCATCATGAAGGGGTGCAAAGTATTTCAAGATATATTTATATTAGGGGGAACACCTTGTTAATATTGCACTTAAGTAGCAATCCTTCCAAAAATCATAGTTTTAACAGTCCACTTGTTACTTTCATGTCCATTTCCTGGGTTCATGCTTTAAATATCAACCTGTACAATCAAACACTTTGTTCTTGCTCTTGCTTTAGATTGTAAATCTGATTGACCAGTTCATGATCATTTCTTGGCAACTTGAATGCGTTTTTGGATTTCAGTTCATAATTTCTTACTGTCCTGTAAATAATTCAAGGGGAGCTTTCTGTACTAGTCGTGCAGTATTCATCACTGGTGCAGGGAATGCCTTATCCAATGTAGTCCTTCATCTCACCTCTCTGCAATCCATATCTCATTCAAATATTACTGTGGTTAATGAAGTTTTCATTTTTTTCTTGTGGGGTAAATTTTCATTAACGGAAAAACTGAGGGTTACGTATCAGATAACAAAATTCCAGCCGGTCTCTGACTAAGGAGACCAGACCAAAGCCAAAAATGGACTCTCCGTAAGGAGAGAGTCAGTTGAAACTTGAAACTTGACAGCAACAAAACTAAAAACAGCTACTGCTACCATGCGAAGCAAGCTGGTCAAATACAAGGAAGACAAAATTATACCATTAAACATAGAAAACATTAACCTTCATGTTGCCGGTTCCAAATCAAATCCTGGTACCGGGATTGGGGCTGTCGAGTAGGCTGAGTTCTGCTCAGCCTCAGAGGAAGGGCAAGGTGTCGCTTGAGCTGCTCCATTCTTATGTCCAGCTTGCAAAGATGATTATGGATATGTTTGAGGGAGTGATGGATATCCAAACCTAATTCATGATGATCCAAAATGGTCCTTCCCACGAGGAATTTCATTTGCTAGTAGAGGTCGATAGCCTGCATATTCTGGTTGTATCTGCGTTGTGTATTGCTGGTAACCCAATCAGCCCATTTGACAAGTACTTCTATGGCAGAAAGAGAGCACTTGTGAGAGGAGGCTTCCTCCTCAGTGCTGGTGAGCTCATCTTGAAGATGTGGAGGTGTGAGTTCCCTGAAGCGAGGAGAGGATGTTTGAATTATGTAGTGCATGTGACTTGTTCCCCTGTAATCTTGTTCCTGGTATGAGGCAGGCTCTCGTCTAACTCTGCTTCGCTGCTGCGGCATGGGAAAGATGGCTGGCGTGACCTGTGTTGACCGATGGTAGGAAATATATCCGATGTCGCTGGAGCAAGAGAGACAGGGCGATAAAAACCAGAGCTAGAGTCCACTAATATAATGCCTGTAGGAATTACTGAAGCTAGCCAGCAGAGGAGGCAATGCAAAGACGCTATTGCTCAAAGCTTGGAGTGCATGAACCGGTTTTAATTTAACATGTATCACGTTGTACATTTAAATTTTTTAATACAGTGGAACAGTGAACAATAGAATAAAAGACAAGATAATGAGACACAGATTTGGCAATGCTAGGGAAAAACCCACTTTCGGGAAAACTCTTAAAATTCTTCTTCTTTTTCATTTTTGTCAAAATAATGTTCAGCAGCAAAATTTACAATTTATAAATGCAGTAGTCAAAATCTTGACTTGTCAAAGTCAAAAATAGTCAACCCAATCAAATCTGTTCAAAAAGTTGGCTTTGGTCAAACCTCAGTCTGCAATTTTTGGCCTCCACTACAGGACTGCAATTCGGCCCTTCAACAGCTCGGTCAACCCAGTCAACGCATGTCAAAACCTTTGTCAAGCTGTCCCAAAGTAGCCCAGAAAAACTCGGTCAAAGTCAGTGCAGCATTATGGCTGGTCAATGCATCAAAAAGTAGTCAAAATCCTGGTCATACAGAGTCTCAGTCTCCTCCAACAGTTTGGTCAACCTCAGAAGTCTAAGTAGATCAAAACAGAAAAATAGATTCTCTAAAACAGGCCCAGAAATCCTCCTCTTTTCCTTGCACGTGTCAAGACTTCTTGTGATTGGATGATCAAATGATTGAGTGACAAATGAAGAAGCATGACTTGTATTCATACCCATCCTAGGAGGTCGAATTCCTTCATAAGGGGCCGACCTGTACATATGTAGGCTAGTAGACCAAAAATCAAATTTTGTGTGGTTTAAGCTCCATTTGCTAGACCTGCCAAGGGTTGTCTTGCTTTCTAGGAGGGCTAGAGAGAGGAGATTAGTCCTCTAGCTGCCCTAAACATCAACACTCCCTCTCAGCTATGGAGTAATCTCAGAAGAAGATCATCATCATGATAGAAAGAGCCATGCTCAATATCCACATCAGCTGCTCCAAGAAGAAGAAGAAGAAGAGTAATCCACAAGACACTAGGAAGATCTATCTACCACAACCAAGTACATGGCAGTCCTCAATGACCTTGGTAGAGATCAAGAATCCTAGGTCTCAACTGATCCTCACCCACATATGATCCTCATTATTCAAGTGGGAGAACACCTGCATCCAACTACTTAGGGTGATCAAACCTAAGTCTCTACAAAATCCTGCGGGCCAAGTAGATGTAAACCTCACAAGCATTAACCGAGTTTCACGACCCCTCTCCAAGGGTGGCTTGTAGGTAGGATGCATGTTATGTGTGTACTCGGCCAAGTCCATGGTTCCAGGAGTACCAACACACCTAGGAGCCTCATTGCTATTCCCCCTCCACCAAGTCCATGGTATCACAGGATGGGGGAGAGCATGCTCTATGTTCTTCATCAATTGTGGTCCCTCTCATGAAGGGACACATTTTCCTGCACACCAAGTTGCTCTCTGAATAGAAGAAACTTCATCTTTGTCAATGGCATTTTTAAGTTTCATTGCACCATGATGCACCATATCTCGAATGAAGGGATATTTGATATTGATATGTTTTGACCTGTCATGAAATACAAGATTTTCTGAAAGCTTGATCCCACTCTGGTTGTCACAGTATATAATAGTGGTCTCGAGCATGATCCCAAGTAAGTCTCCAAATAGTTTTCTCAACCATACAGCTTCACAACTGGCCATACTAGCTACAATGTATTTTGTTGAAATTTGATGACTAAAAGGTTTCTAGCAATCCCAATCCGGTTTTAATTTCGCCTTATCACTCCCATTCAATTAAATGCCCTTTCCCATAAATATACATTCAACATATAGAATTTTGGAAATGAAATTTTTAGACTAAAACACATGGGACTATCAACACATGCTGAAAATAAATATGGACATAAACAGACCAGCAACACACATAAAAATACACAGAGATTTTTGGTCAACTTAGACCCAGGCAAAACCCCTTCAATCTTCTCTAGGGAAAACTTGTTAGAGAGCTCTTCAAATTTATTTATCTTTCAAGTTTAGGAAAAATACATTTGTCGACAAAGCAAAACAACAAAATACAACTTATCTCTTCAGCCCAAAACTCTTTGAAAACCGTGCCCACTTTGACTCGATTTCCATGCCCACTTGAAGCTAAAATATTATAACTCTAATATATTTTTTTTAACAAATTTTTTTCAAATAATAATATTAATAATAAATATATTTATATAATTATTAATTTTTTAAATAATAATTTAATTAATTAAAATGTATTAATTAATTAAATTAATAATTATATATATATAATGTTATATGATTATATGATATATAAATAATTATAACGTACATATAAAATATATATATGAACTAAAAACAAATCGTACCGACGATAGATTCAAGTGTGCGAACCAAACCAAACGATACAATCGGTGGCTTACACGCTGGCGACTAAACAACGCGACATACAAATTTACAAGCTAGCTCGACTCTGATGAAACCACGAACGAGTAGCAGAATAATATTTTGGAGTATCTCCGCGGCATCTGAACGCTGAGATCGTTCATAATATAAAACAATGTTGGGAAGAGCTTCTGAGTCGACGAGATGTCCAAAACTGAGAGCTTTTCGTAGATAATATTCTGGGGATGACGGTGGTAAACTGTCCATAGTTGTGGCTAAGAAACAAATGTTCCCTTCCACTGTTTTTTCGTCGAGTCACCCATCTCTTCCAGCTGCTTTCCAATTAATGAAAATAGTTGGCAAAGAGCCTCTACATTTTCAGCGATAGGAGGTGATTTGATGTCCTCCCCAAATAATTCCTTAATGCAGAAATGGACAATCGGTTTGGGTAACATCTTTTGTTTGAATAACTCTGCAATGAATCTGATATTTCCAAGAGTTCGCCGTTTTAAGAGTTGCTCTTTTTCTTGGAGTTGGGGTCTGGTCATTTCTTTCAATTATGCGCGCATATTATCAATGCCTTCAAATTCCTTTTGGCAAGTGTTTAGCAGGACTCTTTTGAAGTGTATTGGTTTTCCATTAGGTTCCTCATGGGGGAATTCAGGGAGTCCCGAAAAAACTAAGATGCACACACCGCTTCGCATACATAAAGCAAAATGTTGATTCCATCACTGCCTTATCAAATACCAGTGAAATCACACCCTGGAATATGTCTGCAGTAGTAATTCCAAGTTGAGCAACTGATCTTTCAATGAATCAAAGTTCTTAGGAGTCAATTTTTTCAAGATCCCTTCAACCATTTTCAGCACTTTATCCTTCTCCGACATATTCCCTCTCCTTGCACTCCATGGAATTGCCGCCTTGGACTAAACATGCCTTGGAACTGGTTCCGCTTTCATTGGTTCAGAGTGCCTTGACGTTGTGTGATTTGGCTTTACTGACATAGGAGCCGGCGGAAGATATGTTCTCAGACTACGCCACTCAGAAGTACTCGACCTTCTTGATGCCTGAGAAAACACATCCGTGATAATGGTTTTCTTTGTATTTAGTTTACCACGTACTCCCCCCTTTCTTATTTTGTGACCAGAGTTGGCAAATTCTGAAATGGGAGTCTGAATTTCCTGTTTGTTCTCCTAGTCGGCTACAAATATTACTTGATTGCTCCAATTGCTCATTGGTCAGAGGTGATTGCTCAACTTCCTAGTTGTGAAGTTTGCAATCAACATAATCCTCTGAATTAGTGAAACTGGCAGAAGTGTTTTCATTGGTGTCCTCTAACTTCATATTTTCTGTTATGAATTTGGCTTCTACAAGGGAAGTCCCACTGTCCATCTGCTTCTTCAACTTGTCAGTACTTCTAGCTCTTCGTAAATAATAACCTATCATAATTTTATTGTTATTTTGAACATGTTTTTTTATTATATGAGATACAGAGAAGTTCAGAGGTTTTGTCCTCCCTAATTCACTGCCCAAATCTTCTTGTTCTTTCTATCAAGCCCATTGTTGTTTTGTTTTGAACCTTCTCCCTCCCTAGAAGAATGTTGCAATCTTTGAATGCACCATCCATTCATCTTTCGTAGCCATTGCCTACTCTCACATGAAGCTTCAAGGATGGTCGTTGGTGACACTTCCTCCAACACTCCCTTTAGATGCGTTGTATTCTCTGAGCTTACAATTCGAGCCATGGGACCCTCCACAATATCTCTCTACACCTTAACATGATTTTTTTCTTCTTCCACATTTTTCTCTTCATCATCATCACTGTCTTTTTCAACATCTTCCTCATTGTTATGATATTGTTCATTTGGTGAGGGATCCTCCTCCATCTCAGAGTCATAGTTAGGTACTGGGTTTTCTCTTTCATTTGCATTCCCTGTGGAAGTGTGATTATTGTAGCCGTCATAGGAAGTGTGAGTGTTGCACCTACTTGCAGGCAAATTGGAATTTCAGAGGTTTTGTCCTCCCTAATTCACTGCCGAAATCTTCTTGTTCTTTTCTATCAAGCCCATTGTTGTTTTGTTTTGAACCTTCTCCCTCCGTAGAAGAATTTTGCAATCTTTGAATGCACCATCCATTCATCTTTCGTAGCCATTGCCCACTCTCACATGAAGCTTCAAGGATGGTCGTTGGTGACAATTCCTCCAACACTCCCTTTAGATGCATTGTATTCTCTGAGCTTACAATTCGAGCCATGGGACCCTCCACAATATCTCTCTGCAACTTAACATGATTTTTTTCTTCTTCCACATTTTTCTCTTCATCATCATCACTGTCTTTTTCAACATCTTCCTCATTGTTATGATATTGTTCATTTGGTGAGGGATCCTCCTCCAGCTCAGAGTCATAGTTAGGTACTGGGTTTCTTCTTTCATTTGCATTCCCTGTGGAAGTGTGATTGTTGCAGCCGTCATAGGAAGTGTGAGTGTTGCAGCTACTTGCAGGCAAATTGGAATTTTCAAATGATTGCAATGTGGTCATTTAAAATTGATTAGAATTAGAGTGCCCCCCTTCTCCTTCACTTTCAACATCAACTTCATCTGGGTCATTGTCTTCCTTATTATCGATTTCCTTTCGACATGCTTTAACTTTTGTGAATGATATTTCTAAACGCTGAAATGCTTCTTGAATCTTACTAAACCGCTTAATGCATTCAGGACGTGAACGTAATGGCACATTGTGCGGCAAACAACGTTCAAAGACCCGCATGATTATATTGTGCGCCATGGCACTGCTACCACTGAAGCATAAAAGCTGATAGCTTATTGACTTAATGTAAAAATACACAAGAGGTATTTTGTAATAATAATTTATTATATATAAAAATGTACAAGTGATGAATGTTACAATGAGGACCCGCATATATATACCTAAGCAGGTGTCCTTTCGTGATTAGGCATGTCTTTTAGACATGCCTTTTCACTTAACTTAACAACTATTTAACATAACCAATATTTGATTATTTAATATATACATTTATTTTATTTATTTACTTGTTATGAATTATATTCATAATAAGTCCCCTGCATGTAGCGAAGAATGTGCTTTGCAGCTACCCAGTGAACCCTCTTGGGCTCAACCATGAATTGGCTAAGTGTGTTCACTGCAAAGCATGTATTTGGCCTAATGTTGACTAGATACATCAAGGACCCAATAAGCTGTCTATACAATGTGGGATCCGCCAAACTAGAATCTGAAGCATGAAGCTTCTTCTAGTTGGTGATCATAGGTGTAGACATGGGTCTACAGTCTGCCATATGAAATCTACTCAACACATCCACAACATATTGCCCCTGCCCTAGAAAGATATGCCCCTCCTCCTGCCACACCTCAAGCCCCAAAAAGTAATGCATCAGCCCAATTTCCTTCATCTTGAACTCCATAGCAAGATTCTTCTCGCAACCACTAATTAGTCTCTCTACCCCAGGAATGAACAAGTCATCAACATACAACACAAGAATGAGCGGATCATCCCCTACAACAATGTAGTATAGGTTCGGATTTGCATCACTCTTCGTGAAACCATCTGCTGCAAGTAAGTATCAATCCTCGAATACCAAGCTCTCGGAGCTTGCTTAAGTCCGTAGAGTGCTCGCCTCAACCGACATACATGGGTCTCCCGCCCAAGTACCTCAAAACCCTGTGGCTGCTCAACATACACTTCCTCCTCTATAACTCCGTTTATAAATGCGGTCTTCACATGGATCTGATGGATCTGCCAGCCCATTTATGCAACAATAGAAATAAGGGTCCTAATAGAAGTGTACGAGCTACGGGAGCGAAGGTCTCATCATAGTCAACTCCCTCTATTTGTGAGAACCCTCTAGCCACAAACTTTGCCTTGAACTTCTCAATGTTGCCATCCACAACATGCTTGATCTTGTAGAGCGACCGAGAAGTCACAACTGACTTGCCCTCAGGCCAAGGCACCACTTCCCAGACATTATTCTTAATGATAGAGGCATACTCCTCCACCATAGCCTCTCTCCATACCTCCTGGTTGGCAACCTCCTCATAGCTAGTAGGCTCAGAGTCAACAATGCTGGTAGCCTTGGCTACATAACTGCAAAACCGCTTAGGTGGCACACTCTCCCTATTCACCCTCTTCAGAGGACCAATGGTCTCTGCTTCCTTCAAGGTGTCTTGAAGCCACTTGGTCCTCCTCTTCCCTGAAGAAGCTTCCCCATAGGGAACCTCATCCTCTGCCCCCCCTAGTCTGGTGAACCTGAAGGTTTGTCAACTGACCCTGGTGTGCCTATACCAGCACCTGTCCTCGAAGAACTTGTACCGGCACCTGTGCCTGTGTTAGCTGAAGTGCCATGTGAACTTTGTACTAGTGGACTCCCTAAAGAAGTGCTCGATGAACTCGCCACTGGTGCCCCAGATGTCACCGACACTGAAGTACCTCCTGTACCAGTCGATCCAGAACCCTGATGTCTTGCTCTCTATACTTGACCTCCCTGTTGAGGAGAAGTCCGTGATTCTCTCTCATCATACACTTGTGATCTCTGATAGGTCCTCTCCTCCTCAAACTTCACATCCCTCCTAATCACCACTCTCAGTTTAGAAGGAATGAAGATTGATAGGGCTTCGAAGTCTCGCTGTAACCCATAATGATACCTTTCTCTGCCATGGGTTCCAGCTTCGTCCTCTGCTCCTTGTGGATATAAGAATATGTGAGACATCCAAAGATATGAAGATGTCCCACATGAAGCTTCTTTCTAGTGAAAGCCTCCTTCAGAGTCATATTCCCCAATACTCTGTGAGGACTCCTGTTCTGAAGATAAACAACAGTATTGTAGGCCTCAACCCACAAAAATAAAGGCAACCCCTGATCATGAATCATCGCTCTAGTAGCCTCAACAGTAGCTCTGTTCTTCCTTTCAGACACCCCATTCTACTGTGGGTTGTAAGGAACCGTGAACCCTCTCCTAATGCCATCCTGTACACAGAAGTTCGAAAACCCACCATCGGTGTACTCAACACCATTGTCTGACCTCAAGACCCAAATCTTCCTACTTGTCTACTTTTCCACAAGAGCTTTAAACTCTTTAAAACGACTGAAGACCTCACCCTTGGTCTTCAGGAAATATATCCAAGTCCTCCTAGAGTAGTCATCAATGAATATAACATAATACTCATAACCACCCAAAGACACATGATACATACGACCACTAACGTTAGTATGAATCAAGTCTAGTATACCTGTAGATCTGCTATTGCTCGCTAGGAATGGTAACTTGGTGTACTTGCCCAACACACCTTCTGCAGACCTCATAATGCTCGACACTGAAATCAGGAACTCCAGTAGTGATCCCCCTTAGTACTCTCAAAACTCCATGATGCATATGCGCCATCCTACGATGCCATAACTCACACAAGTCTCTACTGTTGGTGGTACTAGTGTGAGTGCTACCAGATGTGCTACTCACCAATGCTCCCGCCGACTGAAAACTAAACGTGTATAGTTTCCCAGAGTGGACTCCAGTCACTTTGGCCGAAGTGATGGAAGCTCTCCTGGGATGCATCAATACCTCCCCCCCTGAGAAAGTGACGTCAAACCCCTTCTCCTCCATAGCAGACACTGAAATCAAGTTCTTCTTCATCCCCGAAACATACAAAACATCCATCGCCTTCAAAGGAGGCAAAGATTTCCTCTCAAAGGTCACAGTCCCCACACCAACAACTCTCACAGTGTGGTCATCTCCTAGTACAATCTCAATATCAAGTGCCCTCTCTGCAAGCTCTCAAAATAACTCTCGTGCACCTGTCATATGGCAGGAAGCCTCGCTGTCTATGTATCACACATCGGATGATGTACTCCTACTAGATGTAGAAGTAGTAAATGCAAAGTCCTCGTCAAACTGTGAAGCAAATTGCTCCACCTTGCTGAAGTTGCAGTACCTTTCTTCCCCTTGTTCTTCCTCTCAGGACACGTAACAGCATAGTGTCCCATCTTCTAACATGCCCAACATTTGACTTTGGACATATCCATATGTTGCTTCTTCTTCTCCTTTCTCTTATCCCCATCTGATGAGGCCCCTTTCTTGGCCTTCCGTTTGTTCTTCCCCCTGGCTGTCAAGGTTACATCCTCCTCACCTGTTCACCCTGCCATTGCTAGTCTTTCGTATCTCACGCCGCACACAATCATCCTAGAATCTGTCCCAATCGGGAAGATTCTCCCTAGAGGTAACAACATCTCCAAAGACTGCCCAAGACTTAGGAAGTCCCGCTACAACTATTCTGACTAAATCTGTGGGTACAACTGCCTCACCAATAATACTCAAATGTTTGACCCTGCCAAGATAATGAACTACACTTTCAGCCTTTGTCATCTTGATGTTCTTCAATTGTTCTTTCATTACCATCTTCCTGCTCTCATTGGTACTTTGATAAAGAGTGGTTAGATCTGTCCACATCTAATATGCATATGTGTTTGCTCTCACTTGAGGAACCATATGATTCTTCAGACTGTCCATCAAAATCCTTTTTGCCTTTGCATTATTTTTTGTGAATTCATTCATCTGCAGCAGTAGGAGGCACAACCACTTGCCGCACTATGTCCCAAATTGTTGCCTTTTCAAACACTGTCTAAATTCTGTCCTTTCAAAAGACATAGTTGGATATCCCATCCAGTCTGTCCTCTATCCTTAAGAACATGGCCATGATTGCTGTCCAAAATTTACAAAAGCAAGAAAATGGAGACATGAACTTTCTAGCACACTTTGCTGTCCCAAAATATCAGTTTGCTGTCCAAATTGAGTTTGTTGTCCAAAAATTCAGTTTGTTGTCAAAACCACTGTTTGCTGTCACAAACCACTGTCTGTTGTTCAAACTGTAATTTTAAGCTTGTAGCTCTGGTACCATGTTGAAATTTGATGACTAAAAAGTTTCCTGCAATCCCAACCCGATTTTAATTTCGCGTTATCACTCCCATTCAGTTAAATGCCCTTTCCCATAAACATACATTCAACATATAGAATTTTGGAAATGAAACTTTCAGATTAAAACACATGGGACTGTCAACACATGCTGAAAATAAATATGGACATAAACAGACCAGCAACCCACATAAAAATACACAGAGATTTTTGGTCAACTTAGACCCAGGCAAAACCCCTTCAATCTTCTCCAAGGAAAAATATGTTTATAGACAAAACAAAACAACAAAATACAACTTATATCTTTAGCCCAAAATTCCCTGAAAACTGTGCCCACTTTGCCTCGATTTCCATGCCCACTTGAAGCTAAAAATATGTACTGTATGGATACGGATTGTACGGATTTCCATACCACTGTATGGACTGTACAGATTCTCCAATTTTTTCCCCTCAAAAACTTCTCTCGAATGATGTGAAACTCACGTCATTAAATGCTGTTCGTACTCTACCTTCTACTGTCTTCTATACCTTGATTTCCATGCCCAACTTTGCTCGGAAATCACTCCTTCGGCTTGTTGCAACAAATTTCTCCTTCAGAACTTTTCTACAGCTCTCAACCTCCTTTCTCCAATCTGCTCATGAAAAATGAATGTAGTCTCTCTTTTCTTTTCCCCCTTTTGTTCCCTAAATGAATTTTGGGCAACCCTAAAGTCTAATGGCTCAGATTCATTTAGATCAAGGGATGAGAATAAATGTGCATTTAATTCTCACTTTCTATTTTTTAATTCACCCATTAAATAAAGTACCCACGTTGTACTTTATGTGTAAAGTCACTTTTCACTTTATAAAGTCACACTTAGGACAATAATTATTTTGGACACTTTTCCCTAGGTAGAGACTAACCCATGGGAAACCATTTGTCCAAGGTACATTCAAAATCAACATATTTGGCTTCAACTATACTTAATGTCACTGATGTTTGTTTGCTGCTCATCCAAGAAACCATAGCCGACCCCCAAGCCGAAGGAACATTTAGAGGTGCTCTTTATATCGACCACATTACCGGCCCAATCAACATTTGTGTATCCATGAAGTCTCAGATCCCTGTCCTGAAGTATATCTCAAGCCATAGTTAATTGTGCCTTGCAAGTATCTCAATACATGCTTAGCTGCTATCCAATGAACATGATGTGTCTCTATCGTGAACTGGCTCAAAGTTTTGACTACAAAACATATCTCAGGCCTAGTGTTGACCCAAAACTTCAAGGCTCCAATAAACTGACGATATTGATAAGGATTTGTCAAGATAGGACCAACAACGTTTCCACAGAGTTTCTTGAAATTGGCCTCCATAGGTGTTGCAATAGACCTGCAATCAACCATTGCAAATCTTTCCAAGATTTTGACAATATATTTGCCTTGACCAAGAAAATTTCACTAGGCTTTTTCCATACTTCCAATCCCAAGAAATAATGCATCAAACCTAAGTCCTTCATCTCAAATTCAGTAACAAGCTCCCTCTTGCATTGATCAATCAATGTAATGGCACCAGTCATAAATAAATCATCAACATAAAGGACCAATATCAAAGGTGTACCTTCTTTGATTTTGAAATATAGATTTGGATCAACCTTGCTTTTCTTGAATCCCAACTTCCCTCAAGTATCCATCAATTCGCGCATACCAAGCCCTTGGGGCTTGTTTTAGTCCATAAAGAGATTTCTTTAATATGCATACATATGTTCTTCCATCATGTATTTCAAAACCATGTGGCTGTTCAATAGACACTTTTTCCCTTAATACCCATGCAAGAAGGCAGTGTTCACGTCCATTTGATGTAAGGTCCACCCTTGATAGGCACCAAGTGCAATGATAGATCTGATAGCAGTATATCAAGCAACCAGAGCAAATATCTCATCATAATCAATTCCCTCCTTTTGAGAGAATCCACGTGCAACAAATCCGGCTTCGAATTTCTCAATGCTACCTTCTGCTCTATGTTTGATTTTGTAGATCTACTTCGAAGATACTACTGATTTTCCTTTAGGTCTAGGGACCACTTCCCAAACATCATTCTTGATGATTGATTCGTACTCTTCTATTAGGGCATCTTTCCATACTTGATGTTTCATTGCATCCTCAAAATTTCCTGGTTGAGATTCAATAAGGCTGCTCATGAATGCTACATAAGATTGGTACCTTCTTGGTACTTTGATTTCTTTGAACCTCTTGGGGCTGCATGCTTTTCGACATCTTGTAAAGTATCTCTTAACCACAATGGAATTTTTCTAGTAGGAGGATTATTTGGAGGATGATCTAGAGGGTCCATGGGCTCCATAGGCTCATTATTAGGTTCAGGTACAACCTTATCATCTTGATTCATTTCATCATCCTTCTTTTCATCAATAGGAGGGAGAGGTAGATCTCTAGCTTTTGCAAGTGCAACATCTTCATAAAAAATAACATCACGACTGAACTCAATCTTTCTTTGACCAGGTGCATATATGCGGAATGATTTGGAATCTTCACCATAGCCCACAAAAGTTCCCTTTTGACCTGAAGTTTCAAGCTTATTTCTCTTTTCCTTTTGCACATGGAAATATATAGGTGTTCCAAGTATCCTGAAATGACCAACATCTGGTTTCGTACATATGAACACTTCCTATGGAGTTCAATTATTTAAGACATGGTGTGGGCATCGGTTTTGGACGTACACAACTGTATTAGCTTCTTCTCCCCATAGAAAGAAAGGTAGATATTTATCATGGATCATGGCTTTTGCAACTTACATAATTGTCCTATTCTTCCTTTCAACAATACCATTTTGCTCGTGATTGTATGGTACAATAGTCTACCTCTTTATCCTGCTTCCCTGCAAAATTCCTTGAACTCATTTGATTCATATTTTGTCTATTTATCAATTCTTAGTATCTTGATGAATTTTCCTGTTTGATTTTCAACGAGAGAGACAAACTTCTACTAGGGTTTCATTAAAGCTAAATTATATAAAAAACAATATCATCATATTCTAGAATATAAATCTTTACTAGGGCTTGGTACAAACCCTAGAATTCAAAACATGAGTATCGACAATTAGGTTAACATACTTGCACACATATATCTAGGATACTTTTTATATCAATATCTACTAGGTAAACCCAAGACACTATTATTAATACATCGAAGTTAGATATACAACAATTTCAATCAATCTAGGGTTTCGATCATATGAATGAGTATACACCTAGGGTTTCATTCCTAGGACTTCATTTTAGCCAGTGCAAGGGTTTTGCTCATAAACCCTAATTTACCAAATCCTAAAGATCTAAGGTTTCAATACATAATTTAGACATCAATAGTAAACCTTAAAGGACTAGGGTTTCCATCATAACAATACCAAAACCCTAAACATAAAATGAATAGGTTTTTCTAGATTTTATTAACAACCCTAATTGCCTATATTTATAGAGGTACAGGGAAGATCTCCAAAATGAACTACGAAGAGTTCTAGCACACTTAGTGCTGCGGACTAGATACTTGACTAGGGTAATCTATCTGGGTGGGACTAAGATGGACTCAAGCTTTCAACCAGTTTAGGTACCATCAGGCTTACTTACTAACCATCAACCCAGGGATCTAGGTTGCGTATCCAAGGTCAGAGCTCTAAGACCAACACCACCCTCCCTCTTTGGGATATAGACATCAACACATAGGCCAACTAGATGTCCTCACAAACATCCACCATTAGATGCTTCATCCCTCCCTAATAAACTAGATATATGCATTTGTCCAAGCATGCTTCCTGTTAGCACTTGAAATTTCACCTAGGCTGAGATAGACAAATCTCAAGGCTACATCAAACCATTCAACCTCGTAGCTAGCCCTACGAGGCAGGAGAAGGTTCTCTTCGGTCAAACTCAGTGGATTTTTCAATAGGATGAGTTGACCAATTAGAAACACTGATATTAGGCTAGTAAACTGATAAGGAGGGTTGATTTAAAGTTTTTGGGGTTTTGGTGGCATTTGGAGGGAGTGCAATTCAAGGTGCGGGGATTGAGCTCAGTTTTTGTAGGTGGGTCTTTGGGGCAAGGTAGGAGTTTGTGCTGATGCCTTTAACTGAGATGGATGATCAAGGAGAAAAGAAGAGAGGCTAAAGAGGGCAAACAATGA
>APFE030786573.1:19027-32931 GCA_000404065.3 Pinus taeda | reverse complement strand
TGATGAGACACCTACCTATGCACATGCAAAGAGCTTTTGATCACCGATGGAGGGCTCAAGACCGACACTAACACTTCCCAAGCATTCAAACTTCTTTATGGAGAGATTTTACCTATTCAAACACAAACCCCAATCAACAATAAACTTTCAAATATTGATATACAAGTAAACACAAACCTTCGGGGTCCTCAATAATCTAGAAGCTTTTCTTCTTTTATTTCTTTAGCAGCACCAAGACATCCTCAATATCGTAGTACTTTCATTTATTCTTCGATTTCTTCTTCAAGGTATCCATCATGACTATCATAATATGCCCTCCCTCTTAACTAGGGAGATGTACTCTTTTCTTCTAACCATGCTCCCTCTCAACTTGGGGAGATCAACCACTTCTTCTATAACATCGGAGAACCTATAATGGATTCATTCCTTCTTACAACATTAAGGTTATCTTAATTAGCAGATTAGCATAACTTCATCATGCTTACCAGTATTATCAAGTCAACTTTACTTACAAACATCTTCAACATCTTGAAGATTATGTACCTGCACAACTTAAACAACAAGTACAACCAAAAACATATAGAAGCATGAAGTTAACTATATCACTATGGAAGCATTTAGACCTAAACTTGGTTAAGCTTATAATCAACAAAAGTTACATACTCGATTTCTTACTAGGGTTAAGTCACAAACCTTGGCTTACATTATCAATATCAGTCATGTAATATCTAGAGATATGTGATAGACACTACCATGATTTAATGCAAACCCTAGATTCTATATTTGGGACACAAAGCTTTAGATATCAGTGATTCAATAACAAGCAATCATAGTACTATCTAAGGTTTCAACAATATGCTTTTACATGACAAACTTCTACTAGGGTTTCATCAAAGCTAAATTATATAAAAAACAATATCATTGTATTCTAGAATATCAATCTCTACTAGGGCTTTGTTACAAACCCTAGAATTCAAAACATGAGTATCAACCATTAGGTTAGCATACTTGCACATATATATCTAGGACACTTTTTACATTAATATCTACTAGGTAAACCCAAGACACAAATATTAATACATCGAAGTTAGATATACAACAATTTCAATCAAGCTAGGGTTTTGATCATATGGATGAGTATACACCTAGGGTTTCATTCCTAGGACTTCATTTTAGCCATTGCAAGGGTCTTGCTCATAAACCCTAATTTACCAAATCCTGAAGATGAAGGTGTAAATACATAATTTAGACATCAATAGCAAACCCTAAAGGACTAGGGTTTCTATCATAACAATACCAAAACCCTAAAAATACAATGAATAGGTTTTTCTAGATTTTATTAACAACCCTAAGTAGACTAGGGTTTCATAATCGATATTGACATACCCTTAGATTAGGGTTTTATAGTGAACCTTTTTAGGGTTCCAAAAGATTGATAATATAATGAGGGTAGATTCAATCTAATGATTAATCACTCTAATAGGAATCTTTGTGATTCAAAACCCTAGACATAACGATGTCAGTAATGTAAAGCAATTTTAAAAGAAGAATGATCATATCTTTTATATGAAGAGTACTTTTATAACAAAGCTTATAGTCTATCCTTAACAAACCTTGTCGTACATTAATTCTTAAAGGGTAGAACTTCTTCCATGGGTAGAACTTCTTCCATGCTTCAAGTCTATCCTTTGAAGTCTCCTCCATAAACCTTGAGCATTCAACAAGCTTTCCTAACCAAGGAAAATATAAATAAAAAGGTTATTAGCATATAATTCAAACTAGTCTTGATGTGAGGAGGAAACCAAACATGAAAAGATGAAACAAAGAACAAAATACTTATCTTTTTGGTAAAATGGGAACTTGAGGGAAACCTACAACTTATCAAAATAAAAGGTGTTCTAACAAGACATGTTAGACCTACAAGTTCTAGAAATCAAAACATAAAAGAAAACAATTCAAAACTTAAATAGAAGACTAAGAGGGGACTTAGTACTATAAGTCCTTGACTTCTAATTCTTCAATTTTGTTCTTCTTAGGTGGAGCTTCATTGACAATATTCACATGTTCTCTTTCTCTCTTCCCATTCCTTGGATTCTCCGGACATTGATTTTTATAATGACCCATGTTATGACAATTGTAGCATGCAATCTTTGATAGGTCTACTTTCTTCTTTGGTCCTTTGCACTTCTTGAAGTTTCCCTCCTCCTTGTAATGAGCATAATAAGCATTTGAGATGTTTTCTTCTTCATACTCCTTCCTATTGTTCACTAATGATAATCATGCTTCTTCTTGATTGCATGCATTCCGCATTTGTTCGAATGTTGGAGTATCTTTCCAACTCTTGATTCCTGATGCAAAAACACTCCATGATTTAGGTAGTCTTAGAAGAGCAGTAATTACGAGCTCTTTTTTTGGTACAAGTTCACATATTGCTTGGAGTTCATCTTTGATTCTAGATATCCTTATGAAGAAGGACACCACAATATCATCTTTTGTCATCTTAATAGTTCTCAACTCATTCTTGCGGCTTGCTATTTGACGAATGTTCTTGATGGTGAATAGTTGGGAGAGAGCCTCGTACATTTCTTGAGCGGAATCTATGTTGGATATGTATGGGATGAGATTGTCCTTTACTCCATCCACTATTAGGTTCATGGTCAAGATTTCAGTTTCTCTGAATTTTTCTTTCTTTGCTTCATCTATAGATTTATTGAATTTTACTAGAACAAGAACCAAAACTTTTTACTTTTCGAGGATGAGATCTATTCTCTTTTTCTAGGCCCTGTAGTTGGAGGCTCCTAATTTGTTTTCTCCCTTCATTGAGTTTGACATAGTTCCTATAAATAGTAGATTTATCTTCTTATATAGTTCTTCTCCTTATTGACCTTCTTTCAAATTCTTCTTCTTTAATAGATCTTCAGGCTGCCTTTTTCTTTTTGCTTCACCTTAGCTCTGATACCATGTTAGAAAATTGGAAAGGCAGAAACTCTTGTTGACAATTACTGGTGATTTCTTTGAGTTATTATTATCTTTCTTATGTTCTTCTTTTATCTTAGTTCGTCAAGCAATTACCATTACCAAAACACGAGGATCAAGGACACCAAATGTAAGCACACAACCAGGGCAAAACCCCTATATAGGGGAAAACCCAATCAAGAACTTTTCCTTCAGTAATTCAAATGAGATAGACTAAGACCCTAGACCAACAGACCTTCCTCCACCAAGTCAACCTTCCAATATGTTTTAGCACACTGCAATAGTCTCTTTTTGTCCAACAACTTCAACCTAGCATCAACCCAGAAATTTCGGCCCCCAGCTTGGCCAATAGCTTCAAAATTTCCGCCTCCTAGCAATCGCTGAATTTCGGTCCCTCCAGTAGTTTCATAACTTGACATGTGTGCAAAAAAAAGAGAGAAATTTTGACTTCTTATGCTTGTGAGAGACCTCCTTTTCCTTCTTCTTCCTTGGATTTCGCACTTTTTTTGGCCCCAGAAGTTGCAGATCAAACTTGTTGTGAGTGAGTGACAAATGAGGTTGATTTGTTGCCCTTTATATAATGATTCTTGTGAGGTCAAATTCCCTTGTTTGAGGTCGACTTATCCTTCCTTGAGGCCGACTTGGTGGAGGAGGCCTATAAGACCTAAAATATATTAAAATAAATTTCTTTTTTAACAAATAAATCCCAAGAAGGGTTCTTTACAATATGACATGGACAAGGACAGTTGACTTAAACCCTATAAGTCTTCAATGGAGACTTTGACCTAAAAACAATTGACCCAAGCATGAAACCCATGCTTTAATAAGTCAATTTGTTTAATAATAAAAATTTCATTTTCTTTTTTTGACAAATACATTATGTCATGATTCAAATATAACTATGAAGACCAACACTAGTTACATTCTTCAATAGGAGGATCACATGGAGGAGGATACAAGGGGTCCGTGAGCTCCATGGGTTGATCAACAAGATCAAGGTGAGGATCAGGATATTCTTGAATTTCATAGGCATCATCTTGACTATCAACATTAGCAGGAGGAAGAGGAGTGCTTATTGCCTTTCCATGAGTTGCATCTTCGTCAAATGTTACATCCCTGCTAAACTCTGTAATTCTTTGACTAGGTACATATATTTTGTAAGCTTTAGAATTTTCACAATAACCAACAAACATACCTTTCTTACATGAAGCTTCCAACTTGTTCCTCTTTTCCTTTTGCACATGAAAGTAGATAGGGCAGCCAAAAATCCTCAGATGCCCACCCTGGGGGTTTTCACTCTTCACGAGTCTTGTTGTTTAAGGCTGATTGTGGAGATCTATTTTGGACATAGAAAACAATGTTAGCAACTTCTCCCCATAGAAACATTGGTAGCTTTTGATCATGCAACATAACTTTCACTGCTTCCATGATAGTTTTGTTCTTTCTTTCAACCACACCATTTTGTTTTGGGTTATATGGTACAATGGTCTCTTCCCTGATTCCAACTTCTTTGTAGAAGTCAATGAAATCATTTGAAGTGAACTCTCCTCCATTTTTAGATCTGAAGACTTCTTCAGGAGTCTTGTTGTTTAAGACTCGATGTGGAGATGTATTTTGGACATAGACGATAATGTTAACAACTTCTCCTCGTGGAAACTTCGATATCTTTTGATCATGCAACATAGCTTTGACTGCTTCCATGATAGTTATGTTCTTTCTTTTAGCCACACCATTTTGTTCTGGGTTATATGGTGCGGTGGTATCTTTCCTAATTCTAGCTTCTTTGTAGAAGTCAATGAAATCATTTGAAGTCAAGTCTCCTCCATTGTCATATTTGAAGATTTTGATGTGCTTTACAAATTGTTTTTCTACCAGAGCTCTGAAGTCTTTGAACATCTTAAATGCTTGACTTTTGTTTTTCAAAAAGGAAATCTATGTCTTGCGAGAAAAATCATCCACAAAGATTATATAATACAAGTTACTTCCAGGAGAAGTTACAGGCATAGGTCCACATAAATTAGAATGTATAAGATGAAGTTTCTGTCTGGTTTTGCTTTTGCTTGAAGAGAAAGGTCCCTTTACATGCTTTCCACTTGCACATTGTTGGCAAATACCATCATGACCCAATCTAATCTTAGGCATTTCAGAAACCATTTTTCTCACATGAGACAATGCTTTATAGTGCAGATGAACGAACCTTTGGTGCCGAACTTCACATTGATGATTGTTGCCATGAATCAACACACGGATTAGTCTTCCATTGACTTTATAAAGACCTTCAAATCTTGATCCCAGAGTGAAGGCATCTCTCATGCTAGATCTCATTGGCCAAGTGAGAACTTTCCATTTACTTTCATTCCTTTGTCTTCTAAGGCAGATATAGATACAAGATTATTTTTCAAACCAAGTATATACAAAACTTCTTGAAGTGATATAGTTTTACCTTGATCGAGATGAAAAGAAATAGAACCAGATCCCTTTATAGAGATATGTAGAGTTATCTCCAAGAATGATTTCCAGATCCATTTCCTTCTCAACAAGATTTGAGAGAACTTCTTTATAACCAATAAAGTGTCTTGAAGCACCACTATCAACCAACCAATTTTCACAAGAATAAGGAGAGGAACTAGAAAGAGCATAAATGAGAAAGTACTGTGATTGTGTTTCAGATGCATTATTATCATACCTTAGGTTCCTTGAACTCTTGGAAGAACGATAATTTTCTTTACGAATGACAAGAGCTTCTCTTCTTCTTCTATAATCAGATTTGAAATTGTTGCTACGATTGTTGTGGTTGGATCTTGGTGCACTTCTATTTTCTGTACAATCACAGGCATGTTGGCCATGCTTATGGCAATTGTAGCATTGAACTTTTGATAAGTCCATGTTCCATTTATAAGAACTGTTGGATCTGGGAGTAGGCTTTCTTGAAAAGCGATGACCTCTTTTTCCTTTCTGCTTCTTGCCTTGGACGACAAAGGCAGCAGGTTCTCCTTCTTCATGCATTGAAATTCTTCTTTTGGAAATCATTCTGGTCTCTTCTTGACTACACTTTCCCAAGAGCTCATGAAATGTGGGAAACTTATCATTGTTGTTGATGATAGTAATAAAAGTTTCCCAAGATAAAGAAATACCTCCAAGTGTATTCAACACCAACTTTTTATCATATACCATTTCACCAACAATTGACAACCGTTCCTTGATTTTTGATATCCTTATGAAGTGTGCTTGAATGGTCTCTCCTTTGTTCATCTTAATGTCTTTGAGTTGATTCTTCAAAGCAATAATTTGACTCAAGTTGTTTACTTGATACATTCCAATTAGTTTGTCATACATTTCCTTAGATATCTTCAACTTGGAGACATAGGTGATGAGATGGTCTCCAAGAGAATTAAGAATAATCTTCTTAGCCTTGACTTCTCCTTTCTTGAATCTGGCCTTGATAGCAATATTCAATTTTTCTGGTGGTTTTGCTACCTCGCTTTGCACATATTCTAGTACATCATGTTCTCCAAGATTAATATCCAATCTTGCCTACCATGGACCAAAATTTGAAGCATCATTCAACTTCTCTTCATTCTTGAGGTAAGATGAAGACATCTTGATCAAGTCAAACAAATTTCAGCAGCAAGTAAGATCTTCAAAGGAGCAACAAGTAATATTTCAGTAGCAAGTGAAATCTTCAAAGAAGTAGCAAGATTTTAGCAGCAAGTAAAATCTCTTTGAAGTAAATTTTTTGCAAATGAGTGATAACTCTTATCTTCTTCGGCTTGTCTTCACAAAAGCTCTGATACCATGTTGAGATTCTGATGTGCTATGCTGAAACAATTACTTATTTCAAAAACTTCTTTCTGTTGCAATATTAGTTAAGCAATTGTAGATAGAACATAAACCAAATGCACAATAGAATACAACCAAGAACAAAATGAGACACAGAGAATTTGTCCAATGACTAGGGCAAAACCCAACCAGATTCTTCTTCTATTAGATCTCAATTGTTTTGGAGAGATACAAATTACAATGAGAGATCAAGAGAATGAGTAAGTTCAACCAAATCTAAACACGTTGTAGCATGAAGATCATTGGTAGCAACAACATATGCAAACAATGAATCAAACTTACCTTCAACTAAATCAACACTGGCTCACCAAGTTTTGCACTTACTCCCCATGTCTCTCTCTCTCACAATGTTCTTTAATTCTCTCCAACTGTCTCTCTCAAGTTCAAATTCTTCTTTCACAATGCATAAGTAGTAGTAGTTAGGTGAGAAGACATGAGACACATATATAGGTAAAACAACGAATTCTTGTCACAAAGGAGTAATACACATGGCTTGAGGAAGAGTAACATATGCCATCTAGGGGAATGGAACTCATGCCATTAAGGAGAGAAACACATGCCTTAGTAACTTATGCCATTAAGAAGAGGTACGCATGCCTTATTTAAGGAGAGTGTAACATATGCATTAAAGAGAGCGTAAGAGGGATCTTTTATGACATGCCTTTAATGAGTGTAAGAGGAATATGCCATGTCGTTAATGAGTGCTTAAGAGAGAGTGTAACATATCATTAAGAGAGAGAGAGTTACGTAGTGCCGTGTGAGTCATCAAGGAGAGAGGTGTGAAGTGATTGAGGTCATGAAGGTAAGGTGACTTGTAATTGCTTTTACTAATAATATCATAGTATCGTATAGGATAATAATATTAATATTAATAATATTGATGATTAAGTCGGGATTGAACTATTAGGATTGGTTAATGATAATTTAAGTGATTTTCCTTCAACTATACTTGATTACCAATTGAAGCAAGGTGATTTACTATTTTTGGAAAGTCATACTTGAGATGCTAGACATGACTTTCTTTTTTTAGAAAGTCATTCCAGAATTGTCAGAAATAAAATTTTATGTAAGGAAATTCATCCCTGAGCTACAAATTTTCAACATAGAGATTTGAAGCTTATTGGAATACACTAGTATCTTTTCTCTTGGATTGTGTTGATAGTTGTTCCGATAGGTACTTTTGCATAGGTCTAAGTTACAAGATGTTTGGAAGTGATCCATAGTCTTCACCTTAGAAAATTCATTTTAATTAAAGGAACTATTAAGGTGAAATGCTTTTTATAAAAGTCAATTTAATATCTAATTATAAAGTTTTTACATGAATCTAGATCATTAATCTAGACTTAATTTCAAGCATCAATCTTATCGAGCGACTAGTGTTATGGAGACTTAGTCATCTTTGGTTATTTGATTAAGTCAATAACTCAAGATTATAAAGGCAAGGCTAGGTGAAGGAGAAAGACACATTTTTTGAGTGATTAAGACACAAAGGACAGTGACTCGAGGAGATCTCAACAAGGGTGATAAAGGTATTTCATTGAGTGATTAGGTTTGCAGAAGAAAACAAGAGAAATTTGTAGCAACATAACCAGATCACACGCAGACCGTATAGGGTAAGCCAAGCAATAGGTTGATGGCCACATGCATAGGTTGTACAACAGGTCTAGCAGGTCACGGAGGTGCATACAACAAGCTAGTAAGTTGAGGGTGTTATTCAAGGAAAGTGTTAAGGGTTGTACAAGCCGTATAAGTGCCCAATTTTTTTTTGAAATTTTGTTGTAGATTTTCTTTTTTTGGTTTGAGTAGGCTATTTTCTCAGTAGATCCCTCGTAAGCTTCGATGACGTTTCTAATGAGATGCTGATTGGTAGGGAAAAATATTTCTGTGTGTATGTGTGGAAGTTAGTTTCATTTGTTTGCACTAGAATTTTATTTTGTCAGTTAAAAATCCCAATGGGTGCATTTTATTAAGTAAGCTAAATTTAAAATTTATTTTTGAGAAAGGAAATTACTAGGAGGTAATTTGCCTATTCATCGGGTTAAGCACAAATCCAGGAAGTAATTTGCCTATTTTGTTGGTACTTGAAAGGCTAAGAACAAATCCATGACAATTTGTTTAGATCTAAAAACTAGTAGCAAGTTTGAAGACAAATTGTGTTGAAAAGTGTAACTAGGTTTGGTCTTCATAATGACATGTAATTATGATTTTATGTAATGAGATGTAAAGAAGAAAAATAAAGATTATTGTATTGCCTGCTTCATGGTTTTCATGGGCAAGTGGTTTTATTTTTGAGTCAAGGCTCCTATTGAGAGTCTTTAGGAATTATTTTTCATCTAGTTATAAAATGATAGTCATTGTCATGTAATGAAGTCATGTTACACTTTGTAAAAGGTCAAACTTGTCTATGTAAAGTATCCCCCAAGACCTTGTCAATTATCCTCTTCAAGTCGACCTACAACGATGGAAGAACTTGCTAGAAGAAGTCGACTTAACTACTTGTGATCATATCGACCTAAAGGACATGTAATGAAGTGTATAAATAGCCACACTCGACCTCACTTAGTGAGAAAAAAACTCGACAAGCATTCGATCAAGAAGAAGTGCGAAAAAGAGGCCTACAAAGCATTAGTGTGAAGATAGGAGAGATTCTTCTGGGTATAGAAAAGGAGAGATTCTTATGGGGTCAGCGAAGGAAAGTTTGTTCTGGGGTCAGTGAAGGAAGGATTCTTCTGGGGTATTTGTTTTGGGTACAAGAGAAGAAGGATCAAAGGCATCAAGTGAAGATCGAAGGAAGAACTTATTGCTGCATTAAAGTGACCTTGTCTGGGCATAGAATCTTGCAAAAGGAAGCTAAAGAGAAGCATCAAGGGTCTCTCTCTTAAGGAGACCAGCGAAGAGGCATATTCTAGGGTTTCTGAACTAGAGATCAAGATTCTATAGAGGAAGCCGAGAAGAGCAGTGTGAAGTCTAGAGATCTAGATTCCCTAGAGGAAGCTGAGAAGAGCAATGTGAAGTCTAGAGACAAGGAAGAGGTAGAGCATCAAGGTTAGTGACAAGGTTCTTGGGAGGAAACTTGTGTTAAGGGTCTTTGTCATGATCTTGGTATTTGTCAATTGAAGATCCATAAGAAGAATTTTGATCGGGTTTTCCTCTTAAGAAGTGAGAGGTTTTGGCCTTGGTTGAATAACCGACAAACTGTATCACTTGTCTTCTATTGTGCATATTGGTAATTGTTTTGATGAAAAGAACCTAATAATAATATATTGAAGAGAACACTATAAGCTAAGAAGTAAATGTATATCACAAGCAATTATCAAGCAGAGAAACCTTTTAACACCTTATGCCCAAGATTTCTCAATAGATTGGATGGAGTATCGAGCTTCTTGTCATGGAAAACAAGGGATACTTTGCTTCTAAAGGAAAATGACCTTTGGGAAATTGTTAACCAATTAGTTCCTTCAATGATAGATTGACAACGATTAGCTGCTCATGAGAAGAAGGAAATTAGAGCCCAAAGAATGATGTTGGATGTAGTGAAGGATCATCTAATTCCGCACTCGTCTGAGAAACAATCAGCTAAAGAAATGTTCAATGCTCTAGTGGGTCTCCTCTTGAGTGACATGAACAGGAAGATGATATTAAGGAATTATCTTAGATCCATGTAGATGTCTAGATCTTATAATGTTTCCAACTACCTGATGAAGATCACCCATATTCATGATTGACTTGCAACAGTTGGGGAGAAGGTGGTTGATACAGAGCTAGTTAATATGACACTGAATGGCTTCTCAAAGCCTTGGGAACCGTTTGTCAAGGCTATCTGTGCTCAGGAGAAAATTCTCACCTTTTAGAGGCCTTGAGATGATTACATCCTCAAAGAGACTTGGGAGGAGTCCAAAGCCAACAGGTAAGGAGGAGATGAGAACTTGGCCCTTGTCACTTAGGCAAAAGAGGGCAAAGGAAAGGGTTCCAACAATAAGGGTAAAAGTGGGTCAACCTCACAGTTAAGTAAGAAGGACTTGAGCAAGATCAAGTGTTTCATATGCCACAAGAATGGACATTATGCATTTCAATGTCTGAAGAAGAATAAGGGTAACAAAAATTTACAAGTAGTAGTAGCATTAGTAGAAACTCAGTCGTATGAGTTTGCTGCGAAGTTTGAAAAGAACTTCTCACTAGTTTCCTGCCTTTCTATTGACACAATCATTAGGAGTGCGTGGTACTTGGACAATGGTGCATCTCATCACATGACAACAACATGGGAGCTATTTAGCAGTTTGGTGGAGAAGAATTTAGATATTCATGTGGAGCTTAACAACGATGATAAGTATGCAGTGAGGGTGTGGGAACATTTATATTCAACTCGAGTCAAGTGATTTATTGGAAGCCAAGGAGAATTAGTCTTAGTTATGGAAGACCTGGGTTTTGTCGTTATGTTTCAAAAAGGCAAGCACTCAAAGGATCTAGCCCTGATGCAGTAGAGGTCATTGAGGTTAGAGAGTGCAATTTATACAGGTTATAGGGTAAGCTAGTTCAAGCCTTGGTACATAGCAGTGACAACTCTATGTGCGCTGTGGCGTCAAATGATGGGACACATGCACTATAGGGCATTGCTGATCTTGAGGGAGATTGCCACTGGTCTTCCATATGTCAGCATTGAGCAACAGGGAGGGGCGTGCACTTGGCAAGAATGATAAGCTTGCTTTTCCAAGCGACGAGCTCAGGTCTAAGGGTATCTTGCATCTAATTAATTTAGATGTTTGTGGATCGATGTTAGTGACATCAATATAGGGAGCTTTGCACTATGTGACATTTATTGATGATTTCTCTTGGAAAACCTGGATCTACTTTCTTAAGACCAAGGATGAGGTCTTCAATCAATTTGAGGAGTTTAAGGCTCTGCGGAAAACAAGACAGAAAGGAAGATCGAGATCTTGAGGGTTGACAATGGTGGTGAGTACACCTCCAATGACTTCAAGGATTTATACAAGGATGTTGAAATTTGGTACCGGAGGGCAGGTGGTTCCCTAAGGCTTTGATCTTTGGCCTAGGGAAAAGTGTCCAAAAGAATTTAATTTTTCTCCTAAAGTGACTTTATAATTTTATAAAGTCAGATCTAATTTAAAAGTGACTTTAAGTGATAAAGTTACTAAAGTCTAATTTTAAAGTGACTTTAATAAAGTCAATGTAAAATTAGAAATGAAAAGTGACTTTGGAAATAAATGACTAAATGGGTCTTTATTAAAGTGGGGTGAATTAAAAATAGAAAATGAGATTTAAATGAACATTTAATCTCAGCCCTTGATTTCAATCTATTTCAGCCATTGGATTTAGGGATCACCCAAAAGTCACCTAGGGTTAGACTAAAGGAGGAAAAGGAGGAAAAGGTCATTCATTCTTTCATGAGCAGATTGAGAGAAGAAGAGCAAGAGAGCAAGGGAGATTTCTAGACAGGGAGGAGAAGGAGACAACAACTTGGCACACATTCCAAGGCAGCGGTTTAGCAAATCCGTACAACGGAGTTAGCACACAGTGAAAGGCAGATTTTGGCACGATTTTCTAGAAATCTGTACAGCTATTTGCACAAAAATCGAGGAGCAGTTTGCACAGAAATCGAGGAGCAATTTGCTGGCACATTTTCCAAGGAAGGCCGTACAACAAGTGGCTGTACTTTGGCACGCAGATCGAGGCAAATCCATACAACATATTGCTGGGTTTTTCTGCACGCAAATCGAGGTCCATACAACGTATTTATGGCAGCTTGGCACACATTTCTAGGCAGGCCGTACAACACCATTTAAGGCTGAAAGTGGGCAGGAAAATCGAGGAGGCCGTACAACATTTATTGCTATCCTGTTTTGCTATTTGCAAGTATTTTCCAGTTGGCTGTGAGGCACGGAAAACGAGATAAGTTGTAAAAGCTTGCTTGCTGATTTTTTTGTTGAATATTTCTCACTGTAAAAAGCATTTTTAGAAATAAGAAAGAGCTCTCGAACTGGTTTTCCCCAAGAGTTGTAGGGGGTTTTTCCAGGGTCACCTTGACCAAAAATCACTGTGTTTAAATGTGTTAAATGGCTGTTTGTACCTGCTGAATTTTTATTTCTGCATTTTCCAGCATTCTGTAAAATTTCCAGAATTTGTGTTTTCAGCAATATTTATTTTTCAGTTGTTGAATGTATGGATATGGGAAAGGGCATTTAAATATATTGGAGAAATAAGGTGAAACTGAAAACTGGGGTGAGAAATGAGAAATTTTTACATGGTATCAGAGCTTGAGTGCTGAAATGCAGTTTGGGACAGCAAGGAAGAAAATTACAGCCTGCTGATTTTTCACTCAGAAAATTCCAGCAAGCTGATTTTTCAAAAACAACAGTTTTATCTTTACTACAACAGTGCTATTTTTCAGTTTTAGGACAACAGGATGTCATTGGGATTGAGGGTGGAGGATAGGTTGGATGGGCATGCAAATTACAACGTTTGGAAGGAGGGAATGCAGAGTATCTTTGAGGAGGCAGAAGTCTGGGACATCATGGTACATATCACACAGAACCCTGTTGTTGTGCCTACTGATGCTACTCAGTTGGCTGATTATAATAAAAAGAACAACAAGGGTAAGAGACTGATTCTAGACGGAATCAAAGACCATTGCATTCGTCATGTGAACCCTGTAGTTGTGCCTACTGATGCTACTCAGTTGGTTGAGTATAATAAAAAGAACAACAAGGGTAAGAGACTGGTTCTAGACGGAATCAAAGACCATTGCATTCCTCATGTGAGAGGAAAGAGAAATGCCCGTGAGATGTGGACAACATTGTCCAATCTCTACCAGAGTACCAATGAGAACCAGAAAATGGTCCTGAAGGAGAAGCTGAAGACCATTAAGATGGGTAATGATAGTGCAGCTGGATATCTCACAAAGATTACTAATGTGAGAGATGGGTTGGCAGCCATTGGAGAGGTCATTCCACCCACTGAGTTGGTGCAGATTGCAGTGAATGGCCTCCTCCGTTCATGGATGAACTTTGCTGATGGGGTTTGTGCACGTGAGACCCTTCCCACATGGGAGAGGTTTTGGGATGATTGCATTC
>APFE030786572.1:0-19951 GCA_000404065.3 Pinus taeda | reverse complement strand
ATCTACAATGATATAAATATAAAAAAAAAAGTTAACTATAATACAAATAAAATTTTAAATATTAACTATTTTGGATTTTTAAATTTATATTTACTTTTTTCACATTTATCTAATATAATTATCATTACACGTTATGCATATGAGACCGTCTATCAGCATTCTTAGTTAATGTCAACATTGAATTAATATTTAGAACACGCGTTACATAATGGAAGCATCAGCGTTAGACAGAGGAGCGTGATTAGACACATCGATGGACAAAGTGATGAGTCAGCTTGTGTACATAAAAGTCCAATATGAGGCAGTTAGATCCTCTTTGCTATATAACAGGCAACCATTCGGATTGTTTGCTATGAGGGTGAGAGTTTTGTGAGGATTTCATTATGTAATCTCCTGTTTGATTAATAAATTGTCGATGCCTATGTTGTGTGGACGTAGCCCAGATTAGTTGAGTGAACCACGTTAATTCCTGTGTCTTGATGTGCTTGATTTATCTGCTGTGTTTATTTTTTTAATTGAGTTGTGCATCTTCTTACCAACACATAAAAGTCCAATATGAATGCATCTCAATGCTTCCTGCACGTTGCACGCTCCAATTATGGCTGGATCAATTATACTCACAATATTTCCTCGTTTGTATAATCTCCACGCCTGCATAACGATAAGGATTGTCATTTTGATATTTGACATGCTGCTTATTAGTGTCATCCATGTTAAAGGTAAGTTGAATTGTCTTATGTTTTTATTATGGTAAATCTCAACAATATTTTTAAATTTGAATATAATTTGTGTTTTAATAAATAGTAGATTTTAAAATTTCTTAAATTTTTATTTAGAAAAAAAGAACAATTTTAAAATAGATAAACTATTATTCTTCATCATATTATAAAATTCCTAACAAATATTACTCCTTTCTATCAATCAAGAATATGGAAATCAATATATAAGAAATTCATAACAAAATAGATAGTAATATTGAAACCTCTAAACTAAGAAAATTGGTAATTCATATCAACATCTAAAGCCTTAAACACATACTTCGCTGAAAGGTTATAGAGTAATTAAATAACATGGTTTAGTGTTAGAAATTGAGAGATAAGCACAAAGAGCAATTGCACAACACAAATCGCATACTATAATACTATTCGTCGCAACAATTACATATATATAAGACAACACACTTACTTCGACACCTTTAGATCATGACTCCAATTTACTACATAAGAATAAACACCTTCTAGGCTGATGCCTAGGGACTCACAATGACAACTACACATGACATGGAAGCATTACTTCCAACACCCTTCCTTAATGCATACATAGAAATTACAACAATAATATGATATATGTTTGATTGGTCTTCATTAGCATTCACATCCACTCTGGAATCTCGCAAACAACGCTCTTTCTTCACCACCACATCTTCGATCAGTCAGTTGACCTCCATTTAAAACATAAACGTCTCTGACCATCATTGATGAACTTTGTACAATCGACGCTTCTTGACTACCTCGAAGAATAGCCTAGATACTAAATATCTCTACGGACATGCTTCCATCCTAGTAGTATGCATCGAAATACATACTTCTAGTTATATAGGTAAGATGTTTATGTACCGAGTCTATCCAGCAGTTCATCATACAACTCACCTTTTTGACATATACACTTTCATGCATATGAAGAAAACCTGTAACTAATGTTTTTGAAACACCAAAGAAAAACAACATACATCAACATATAATAAACTGAACATAACCAAGTCAATATGTGTTCTCTCAGCACCGAAGAACTTTGAGAATGATTCACTTAAAGGATGTTTTTCTATTCATTAATTGGTATTGATCAGGTGCCCAAATTTCAAATTTATTGGATCAGTGTGGAACCCGAATGACTGCATAGTGCTCGTCCTACTGAATCTGGTACGACTCGTTTCGTGCGAAACAGACTCTGTATGCTCCCAGACACATGTTTTGTTTGTTTTTCTAAACAAGAGAATTTTAAAAAAAAATACAAATAGCCTAATCAACAATCTGTACTACTAACATGGCGCTCACTAGGCATGCTTACGTGGCAGGGTGACTGTGCATATAACTGATTTGACCTCTGGTGAATGGTGTGCTGACACATGGTAGGTGCTTAGGTGGAGTTTTGGATGAATTTTATTGGATGGTTGGTGGCCAACCATATGCTGCCACATGGCCCAGCTAGAAGCCGTCATGTGGTAGCCTAAGGGCCACCAAAAATCGAGCTAAGGTCTAAGCAACAATGAGTTGCAGTCGAACCCGTGACCTCCAAGCGACAAGTCTAAGCCTCTTGCCAGTGTGCCACACGATTATGTCTTAATAATTATGAGGTTCAAATTTTATTTAAATGTTAAATCCACGTCATTCAGAGGAAGGGGCCAGCCCATGAGGTCAGCCTTTGGCCATATGGCCACCCACAGGATTGTGTCGGAGCGGAGTGGGGGTTGGGCCAGTGGGGGCAGGCCATTCGCCTTAGCGTTGGGCACGTGGCCCCCCACATGTCCAAAATTTCGGATTTAAAGCCTTACAACACATTTTATGTGTCCAACCATTTGACTCGGAATTAGGTGAAATTGGCGCTCGATTAGTGGAATTGGAGGCGAATTTGTAGGATGGTGCCAGATTTTGGGGAAATTGTGGTGCCATAAATGTTTCTATTTTTTACCAAATCAGGGGAAGAAAGAGGCTAGACAAGCATTTTAGAGCCATTGGAACAATTTTCAGAGCTATTTGAATATTGTAAAGTGATGTATTCACACTTTTGAACATAATAGAGAGGGTCAAGCCATTGGAAGTTGGACCAAAGAGACGTAGCCTAGGTAGGGTGAACTCCTTCATCATGTGTTGTTGTGATATTTTATTGGTGATGTTCATGTCTGTTATATGTTGTTGTTCAGTCATTTGTTTATGTTAATTTGTACATGAAATTTAGATAAAAACATTCAAAAACCCAGGTTAAAACTTGCAATTAACCTCATGAATTCTTAGGCACTTTTACATATTCTGAAGAGGAATTTAGCACAACAAAACTAATTTTCCATTTAGGTCAAGTTTGGTATCAGAGCTCTTGGTTTTCTTTATGCAAGGAGGATTTAACTGTTTGTAAGTGAATGTCATGCTTACAATATTGAAGCTCAAGAGAGGATAATGACAATTGGTTGAAGATCCTGAAGTTGGGTCAAGGGGAAGGAGTGCAAGATTTCCACAATCTCCACCACCATTTCTACCTCAAATTCCAGTTGAAACTTCAGTGAGCATGTCACATGAACGAGAGCCTACAAATATGAAAAAGGATGAGAAGTTTTTATGAAGGATTTCTTTGACATGATAAAGATGGAGAAAGTCCTCTATGAAGAGAGGAATACAAGACTACAGGGTGAAATCTCCATTCCTCCAAAAGGAGAAGGTTCTTTAGGAGGAGGAAGTAATGGAAATGGAGGTAAACCTCCACCCTCTCCACCATCATCTTCATCTTCATCTTCATATTCAAAACCATCTTCACCCTCTTCCACTAATACAACCCTTACTCATACTCATCAACATACCTCAAAGGAATTGGTAAAACACCCCTGTTAAAACTTGATGTTAAATTTGAACTTCCCATGTATAATGGTGAAGTGAATGCAGAGAAGCTTGACAATTAGGTTCATCAGTTGGAGGTATATTGTAGAATTCAAAACCTTCAAGATGATGACATAAAGATTCAACTAGCTTCCTTGAGGCTTGAGGGTGCAAAACTAGTGTGGTGGGAAGCCAAGATACAACAAGAGATTAAAAAGCATGGTAAGATCTCAATATTTTGGTCTGATTTCATTGCTACAATTAAAAGACACTTTTACCCTCTAGCATATATGTAGAAAGACATCAGGAATTGGAAGAATTTTAGACAACTTAAAGATCAAAATGTGTAAGATTACACTCAAGAATTTAGAAGGTCTTTAATGTTAGGTGTAGATTTGCAATCACAAGACCCATTGTTGAAGTATATAGGGGGTTTACACAATTACTTTAGGTATCCCATCCTTATGTTTAATCCCAATAATCTAGATGAGGTTTGTGTGCAAGCCACTCATCTTGAGACAAGAGGGAAAAATAATCAAGAAGAGGGTAGTAAAAATCCATTTAAGGGTAGAGGAAAAGAAAAGGGTTTCAAAGGGAAAGGAAAGAAAAATGCATCTATAGATAAAATAAGATGCAAGCATTGTTCCAAAGAGGGTCACAATGAAGCTCATTGTTGGAAGCTTCATCATGTCAAGATGAAACCAAAGAAATTCAACAACAAGGGAAAACAAAAGACAATTGCAACCACTCATCAGGATTTGGGATCCGATTCGGGTGATGAAACTAAAATTACAACCATGAGTATGAAAGGAAAAGAATCCATTGCTAGCACTAGTACTTCAAATTTACACAATGAAATCCAAATTAAAAGAAATGGATATAACATTTTCACATAAAGGTAATCTCAAAGCATAGAAAAATTGATACTCTTTTTGATAGTGGTTCTCAAGCCAATCTCATCTCTGAAAACACTGTCAAAAGTTTAAACTTGGAAACCATTCCACATCATAAGCCATATCCATTAGGATGGGTGTGTGACAATGCACAATTGCAAGTAACTAAAAAGTGTAGACTGAAATTCACCATTACTGCAAATTTCATAGATGAAGTGGAACTTGATGTTGTGCCATTAGACATATGTGGTATAGTTTTGGGGAGCCCGTATCTCTATGACATAAAAACTATCTTCCATAGACATGAAAACAAATACCATTTTTTCAAATATGGGGTAGAATACATTGTAAGAGCCCATAGCAAGAAACAAAATCTTTCACTTGTTAATGCAGGGCATATGAAAAAACTAGTGAATTCTAGCAAGAATTGTATGCTTCTAATGATAAAACCCAAAAATGATATTGATAATGAAGTTTTTCAAGGTTGTGACTCAAGATTGAAATCTGAATTGGTTGATGTTGTTAACAAATATGATGAGATGTTTGAGTAACCAAAAGGATTGCCTCCCAAGAGAGGAATCCAACATGAGATACAACTGCAGCAATATAGTCCTCTTCCTAACATTGGCATGTACAAGATTTTAGTGATGCAAAGTGCATAAATTAAAAAGAAAATTCAAGAGTTGTTGGATAAAGGGATCATCAGGCCAAGTTCTTTGCCATGTGGGTCACCTATTGTTTTGGTGCCAAAGAAGGATGGAACATGGGGCATGTGTGTGGACTTCCGTGCATTGAAAAATATTACGGTAAATAATGATTTACTTGATCAATTAAAAGATGAAAAGTATTTTACTATGTTTGACTTAAGGAGTGGCTACCATCATATTAGAATTGCTGAAGGAGACATTTGGAAGACAACGTTCAAGACATAACAAGGTTTGTTTGAATGGCCAATTATGCCTTTTGGTTTTTGTAATGCTCCTGCTACCTTCATGTGTGTGATGAATGATGTGTTGAGGCCATTTCTTGATGATTTTTTTATAGTCTACATAGATGAGATATTGATTTTCAGTGAATCTCGTGATGAACATGACATGCATGTGAGAAAAGTACTTGATGTCTTAAAGAAAGAACAGTTGTATTTAAATATGTCAAAGTGTGAGTTTGGAAAAACATCTTTAGTTTACCTGGGTCATATTGTTGAAGGAGGTGATTTGAAAATAGATCCCTCCAAGGTTGATGTCATTTTGAATTGGCCAAGGCCCAAGACAGTTACTAAAGTAAGAATTTTTTTGGGAGCAGCCCAATATTGGAGAAAATTCATTGCTAACTTTTCTTCTATAACAGCTCCTTTGCATGCATTGACTAGTGTGAAAAAAGGTGTTTTCAGTAGGGATGAAAACAACAAAGATCCTTTGATTCATTGAAGGAAAAGATCATTCCATCCCCAGTACTTGCAATTCCAGACTTGAGATAGTTATTTGAGATCCAGACTGATGCTAGTGACTATGCCATGGGTGCAGTCCTCATGCAACATTGTAAGCCTATATGTTTTCACCAGAAGCTTTCAATGGTGCAGTGATTAATTATCCTACATATGACAAGGAATTGTATGCATTAGTTCAAAGTGTGAAAAAAGTGGAAACACTACTTAATGGGTAAGGAAATAATCATTCACACTGATCATCAGCCATTGCAATACTTGCAATCTCAATCTAAGTTGCAACAATCAAGGCACTTCCGATGAATAAGTTTTCTTCAACAATTCCACTTGGTAATAAGGTATAAGAAAGGTGTCTGCAATAAGGTGTTTGATATGATTTCTAGGCCTATTATTAGTGCGGCTACTTTACTCAAGCATAGTTATGTTTTACATGAAAGTTATATTGAGTAGTATGCATTAGAAAATGACTTTCAGGATGTTTATGCAACCTTGAGACAAGGTAACCAAGTAGAGGAATTGGATTATCATTTGCATGATAACTTGTTGTACCATCTTGCTAAGATTTGTATTCCACAGGGAGAAAGAGTCAACATCATAAGAGAGGCACATACTGCTCTTATAGTTGGTCATTTCGGTGTAAGTAAGATGGTGTCACATCTACAGAAGTATTGTTATTGGCCTCATATGCTTGAAAGTGTGTCACACTTTATTAAAGGATGTTCATTATGTGTAGTCAGTAAGCCCAGTGATAGGAAGTTAGGATTGTACACACCACTTCTGGTACCTTCATGACCATGGGAGAGTGTTTCTACGGATTTTGTAGGAGGTCTTCCATTGTCAAAAAGAGGTCATGATTATTTTTATGTAGTTGTGGATAGGTTTAGAAATATGTGTATTTTGATATCATGTAAAAAGAAAATTAGAGCTGAACAAACTGCTCAGTTATTCTTTCAGAATGTATGGGTTCATTTTGGCTTGCCCACATCCATTGTTAGTCATCGATATTCTTGCTTTGTTGGGAATTTTTTGTCGAGCTTGTGGGGATTCTTGGACACCAAATTGAAAAAGAGTACAAAATTTCATCCACAAACAAATGGTCAAACCAAGGTGGTGAACATGATAGTGATACATCTTCTTTGTGGGTATCGCAGCAAGCATCCTAAGTTGTGGCATGAAAATTTGCACTACATTCAGCATGCTTAAAACCAAGCCAAGCACTCTTCAACTAAAACATCACCATTTGAAGCATGTTTGGGATACTTGCCTAAGTCACCTTTGGATTTCATTTTTGGAAAGGATGTTCTTATTGATGGTCATAGTGACATAGACAAGGAAAGAATGTTCATTATCCAATTAGTACGCCAAAGAGTTCAAGAATAGTTGGAAAAGAGCCAAGGAAAGTACAAGTTAAGGCATGACAAGCATAGGGTATATCACAAGTTCCAATTTGGTGATGAAGTTTGGCTTCACATTGGCAAAGAGAGGCTCCAAGGAGAAGGTAAAAAGTTGAAACCAATTAGATATGGTCCATTCAGAATTCTGGAAAAGATTGGTGGCAATGCCTTCACATTATATTTTCCTTCATATATGAAAATTTATGTTGTTAATGTGGAAAATTTAAGGTTGTATCAGCCTCCTTTGATTGAATATCAAGGAGAGAATGATCAAATTTCTTCCATTGGAGATTTCTCTCCTGAATACCTTGATGAAATACAACAAGACACCATTCTTGACAGAAGAAAAAGGTCTTCAAAACAAGTGAGTGTGGACTACCTTCGAGTGGGGCTCAAAGGAACAAATCCTTCCAAGGCCAAATGGATCGAGATTGGAAAAGTGAGGGAACTATACCCTCACCTGTTGGAAAAATACAAGTGATCTTTTGGGGTCTAAAAGGCTTCTAGTGGGGAGGAATGATCATGTGCTAAAAATTTTGATGAAAATTCAAATTTGTCAGATCGGTGTGGAACATGAATGACATCGTAGTTCTCATCATCCTAAATCCATCGTAACTCGTTTCACATGAAACAGACTCTCTATGCTCCTATAAACATGTTTTGTTCGTTTTCCTAAACAGGCGAATTTTAAAAACAAAATGTAGATAGCCCTATAAGAAGTCCATATTGCTAATATTACGATGGTTGGACATTCCTACTTAGCCAGGTGACTATGCATATAACTAATTTGACCTACGCTAAATGGTGTGTTGCCACGTGGCAAGTGCTTAGGTGGATTTGTGGACGAATTTTATTGGATGGTTGGTGGCCAACCACAGGCTGCCACATGGCGCAGCCAAGGGTTGCCACCAAAAATTGGGCCAAGGTCCAAGAAGCAGCGAGCGAGGGTCGAACCTGCAACCTCCAAGAGATAAGTCTAAGCCTCCTGCCAATACGCCACATGATTATTTATTAGTAACTATGGGGTTCAAATTTTATTTAAATGTTAAGTTCGTGCCATTAGGAGGAAGGGGCCGACCCTTGGCCATATCACCACCCATAGGATGACAGCAGAGCAGAGTGGGGACCCGAATGGTGGGGGTGGATCATTGGCCTTAGCCCCAGGCACATGGCCCTTGACATGTTCAAAATTTTTAGATTTAAGACCTTATAGGACATTTAATGCGTCCCACAATTTCACCCGAAATTAAGAAAAATCGGCACTTATTTAGAGGAATTGGAGGCGAATTTGTAGGATAGTGCCAGATTTTGGTAAAATTGTGGTGCGATTAGAAAAATGACTTGGGGAAGCCATACCTTCATTAGTGTTTGACCAAATGAGGAGAAGAAAGATGCTAGACATACATTTTTGGGCATTATGGAGCAACTGTAACAAGTTTCAGAGCTATCTGAGCATTGTAAACTGATGTATTCACACTTTTGAGCATAATAGAGAGGACCAGGCCATTGGAAGTTGGACCAAAGAGATGTAGCCTAGGCAAGGTGAAATCCTTCATCATGTGTTGTTGTGATAATGTTTTGGTGATGTTCATATCTGTTATATGTTGTTTTTCAGTCATTTGTTTATGTTAATTTGTACATGACATTTACATAAAAACACTCAAAAAATCAAGTTAAAACTTGAAATTAACCTAATTTTCCATTCATTTCAGGTATTGACAATAAAATCACTACAAATTTACATATCAAACCCTAAAATAGAGACCCAAATTAAACACTAAAAAATTGAGCCACTATAGCCCATAGAAGACATCCACTGCCGCCATAGTCATTTTAATTCAACACTGGGAGTCATGTATGTTAATTTTAGGTATGCTCTATTCTTAGAGCAATTTATTTCAATTTTTCCAATTTGCTCAATATCTTTTCCAGATTAGGAATCACATCGGCATAATAGTAAATTGCAGATAGAACATAAACATAAATTGTAAAAGACAAGCCAAGACAAGAGGACATAAGATGCGGCTCTAGCCAGCGACAAACCCCAATGTGGGGAAACCCTTGATCAATTCTTCTTATATGTTCTTCAATAGTTCAACAAAAAGAAAGAGATAGTACATATACCTTAGAATTCAACATATTGACTTATCTAAATAAGAGCATAGATCTTCTCTAAGAAGATAGCATATGAGGTAGTTGATCTGAGTTGAGTAGAAGGCATACTACTTCCACTGATCCAAGGTGATGCCATCACCATGTTGCACCTCATTGTGTTGCACTCAATCATCATGTTGCACCTGACACTGTGATGCACCCAATCACTAAGATGCACCCAATGCTGCACCCATCATGTTGCATCCAATATGTTGCAACCATCAGCCATTTTCACTTACCAGTCTTAGCTGCTCTCCATCATCGTGCTGCGCACTTCATACTGTTGCACCATATCATCATGCTTCTTATCCTTGTTCTGCATCTTGATACACTTATGTTGCACACCCTTGACTGCCATTAGTAGCCCCTTGCTATGTTTTTATGGCCTGCGGCTTAGCACATAGAAATCCTTGTAGCAAACATATCTCAGGTAGTGTCCAATCATCATTAACGCAACAATGCTTAGCCTTGCTACAATGCTGCAATTCTAGGACTAGTTAGGGTGCTATTCATAGTCCCTAACAACCCATCAAAACTGGCCCAAAATTTCTCCTAATGACTGCGGGTGTCCTCCAATGAGATGTTGCCCTCCATGTTGCCCCTTTGAGGTAGTTTCAAGCACAACGCTTTTACCTATCTCCCTAACACAGTAGCAAAATCCAAACAATTCCCAAACAACAATGTTGTCTTCTCATAAACTCTTCCTAGCTAACATCACATGCCAGCACCTGATACACTTTCATTCCTTGTGCTGTCATAGGGCTCCTTCTGCTACAGCTAGGGTCTATGGCTAGGGCTCCTTTAAGGCCTCCTCATGACACTGGATCTTGTTGCGTATAGAAGCTCCTCTAAACACTGGAGAGATATCCCTTTGTTATGGCTAAGGGCATCACTCTTTGATGTGTCTAAGGGTTGTCTCAACCCTTCCAAAACAGTGTATAGGATTAGGGCATGATTGTGTTTAGCTAGGGCATGATAAGACCTACAGCTAGGGCATGATAGGACTGTATTAGGGTCAGCTGTTAGGCCTTCTTCATCGTGATAGATCTCCCTGATTGGACTGTGGCTAGGCTTCATGAACTGCGGCTAAATCTCCTTGTTTGGACTGTAGTTAGACCTCCTTCTTTAGGACTACGGCTAGGGTAGTATTAGACCTTTTCTTGACTTCGTCCAGACTGTTGCTATGGCTTCTTGTTTAGTCTCCTTTTCTCTTGTGTTTAGGGCTTCATCCTCTTAGATTTCTCTTGCCACTAAAACCCAAAACAAGTGGAGAAAAATCAAGAGTGAAGTGTGTGTCTAAATGACTATCAAGCGAACTCCTTTATACTAAAACGTTGAGCACAAGTGGAGGTTATCTGTTTGCTGGCTGACCTTGACGAATTGTGCCATCACACAAATAAATTCATATCTCCATGAATACTTATCAGAATTGAATGATCTTTAGACCTATCCTACACCTCTCGATGAAAGGAACCTAAGAAAAATATTCTTTGCCATAAGTAAGATGACCCACATGGATTTTGGCCCTAGTTGTCAATTTTAACATGTATAAAATATGAGCATTGAACATGTTGGATTTCCCATTTTCTTCAGAAAAATTGAATTATCTGAATCATTTTCAGCCTACTTCCCCATGGATGTGGAAATATGTATTGATATTTTCTTACCATTGCCGAATTCCTCTTTTGATATGAAAATCTATGCTTTCTTCTGCAACATCAAGCGGCTCACGTCTCTTTAGTGATTGCTGGATTGAATAAGGAAACACATGTTGTCCCTAATGATGACAAATTCAATGGTATTAACAATGGTCTCGGTATAGTAGTCCAGTAACCTATAATTGTAGAAGACATTGAGAGAACCACCAATGCCATCAAAGGAAACATTTGTGTGTTTGATCTGAAAATGGGGCACTAAAGGCTTCCTGTGAGATTACAAGAACCTCTCCCACTTCCAAAGCTTAATTATTCCCAAGACAACTATGATTAACCAATGCGGAACTAATAATGTTCTTGACAATAAGGTGTATGCTTGTGTTTATTTTAACTAATTATATGCTTTAAAATCTATTGTTTGTGCTGATATGTAAATACATGTAATAGTGCAACAGTGCAGCAAATAACAAACACATGGACAACAATATTAATTTGGAGTTCACCCAAAACTCTTGGGCTACGTCTCCTTGAGCTCTAGTCAACTCGACTAGGCTCTCTGAGATTATGGCATCAGTTCTTTTACAAGATCCACACTCAACTCCACTATTTTTCATAGAAACAATGGGCTTAGAACACCATCTCTTCACTGACTCTGAAGCTCTCAGCTTTCTAGCTCTGCACTCTCTCTCTGGCTCTTGGCTCTTGACTCTGGCTCTGGCTCTTGGCTCTGGCTCTGGCTCTCGGCTCTAGCTTCTCTGAGCTCTCTCTCTCAGCCTTTTTGTCGATCAATGGTTCGCTAGATCTCCCAGCGACCTTTAGCAACCTTCTAGCGACCTTTTGCAGCTTTTCTGCCAGTCAATCATGCTCTCTGGCTTTTCGCTCTCTCTCTCTCAGCTAACAACTCTCCTTCATCGACCTCCCGTGCTCGCCAGCTAGGCTTTCTGCTCCTTTGAGGCATTTTTCTTGGCTCTACGGCTTCCCCAACCATTTCTCTGCATGTACTCATCCCTCTGTGGCTCTGTGGCTTCTCTGCTCCTTGTCTGTTCAAATCCACTCTGAGCGTTAAACAATCATTTTCAAACACCTTCAGGCATGGTGGCCACCTGTTTTTAACAGAAAGGACCACTGGCATGGTTAAAATCCCTAGGAACACGTTTCCCTGTTTACATAGAGAAATACACTAAAAACACGCAAAAACTCTTTCTATTGGACTTAAAAAATCATCGAATCCGCCCTATAATCCTTTCGGATCTACCTTTGTTCGCTATCACAAGCCCACCATTGATCTGGGTGATCTCTGGTCCAATGGTTGATATTCATTTCAGGTGGCTTATGCGCACAGAGATTACTCTCCCGAAAATGCGATTTTCTCTCTCCAATGCCAAGCCACGTGTCAGCCAGTGTATCGGATCGAGCGAAGCCCGTCCAATACCACTTACTACCTAAGGCCCACTCGAAATCCTGCTCATTACGGAACTCAAATAATATAAAGCTACATTTCTAAACCTTTTGGGTCCGTTTTATCACTCTAGATGTATTTCCTTTGTATTTCGTTTATTTAACGAAAATGCGAAAATACATAGGAAAACCCTTTTTATCGGAACTCAAAATATATATATTCGCATCCATAAGCCCTTTCGGGTCTGGCGTAAGTCGCATATCGCATCGCATAGCATAATGGCCAAAACCCCAAATACAAAAGAATATATAGAAAATTTGAAAATACGAATCTCAAAATTTATGTAATCAGGTCCATAATCCCTATCAAGTCTGGGTCCTGATCACTAATCGCAATCGCAACGGCCCGAGGGTCTACCCTTTGGGTATGTCAAACCACTGACGTTGATATCAGTGATCGTATGTCGTGTTAGCCCGGGGGTCCTTCCCTTTTGGGTGTGCCAATCGCTGATCCACTGATTGACCGATCACAATCGCTCCATCGCATAGCCTGGGTCCCGATATCGCATGCGAGCCTATCTCTAATGCGATAAGTCGGAGATCAGTAATCGAGGGCTTCTTCCACCTCCGCTTTAAGTCCTTCCCTTTGGCTATTGTGATGTGATTTCCCTTATAAGGCCTTTTATGCCATTTTTAGGAGAAATGCCTCATTTTTCAAAGGACAAAGGAAATCTTCTTTCTGTGATAACTTCTGCATCCGAATTCCATTTTAGCCCATTCAAATTGTAGTAGATTCAAGATGAAAATATCTATGCAATGGGACTATTTCCAGGAGCATCCTTGGACTTTCATTTTCCTCTATGAGGAGCACTTTAGAGTTAGAAGTCTATCCAAGATCCATTTTGGATCACACCTTCCCACTAAAAGAACTTTTGGTCTCCAAAAGACTAATATACTAATATGAATAGTAAATGAGAGTAACAACACCCTCTTCTTTCAGCCTCCACATGCTTTCCTTGCATAGTGCCTCTGAACCAAAGCCTCTTACCACTTTCCTTCTTGGATGTGCTGGTCCTCTTGGGAAGAACTGCCTTCCTCCTTGCCTTCCTGCAGAACTCTTGCTGAGATGGTCACAGAAGGCAGTTTGAAATTTTCTGCCTTGATGATTGATCTAAGGTGGCTCAAACAAATGTGAAGTACATCTGCTTCATAAAAAATTTCATTTGTACTTGTTTGAAAAGCTGTTAACAACAATAGAAACATAAACAACAATTGGATGGACTAAACTCCTGCTTCACAAAAGAAACAGATTTCACATCTTGTGAACACCTTCGTGTCTTACATCTACATACAAATGATGGACTAGATAACAAGCCCACAAAACATGCCTTTCAAACAAATGACCCTTCAATTCAAGCATGTAGAAAAAGACCATTAGGACTCGTTTAAAAAAAGATGAAACACTTCATCATTATCTCCATCTTGGAGACCAAATCAACTTTTCTTAAGTCAATATTACATGCATGTTTAAAGCAATTAGCCCTTCAAGTTAATTGCACATACATGTTCAAATACATGGAAAACATCAACATCCCTGTGTTCATGCATCTCATGCTCATGCATGCATTTCATCCTTCAACTTTCACTTAAGCACACTGTACTTTCAAAGCTGAAATGAAATATAATGTTGTACCAACAAAGTAAGCCTTGTACTCAACTTATCCAATCACCTTATTGGTAGAAACCTGCTACTTGCATTCCATTAACAATCAAATGAAAATAGATGCATCAATAGACATGCAATCTTAATTGGATAAGAACTCTATCCATTTCTTACCAATCCATTTCAAAGGTCCTTCCTTTGTTTGCACATCAACATCAACATGTGAATCATACTAACACACATCATTCATGGAATCTTCCTTTCCATTTCTGCCATTTTCTCTTTCCACCTTCTTCAGCTTTTGTGGAAGAATTGCTGGATTCATAGTCCAACACCTTTCAACAAGATGTCCTTGCTTATGGAGATAAGTGCAACACATGTGCATCCTCTTGACATCATGATTTGCCTTGTCCAATGGACCTTTGGCTTCTTGCTTCTTTTTCTTCAAAATTTTCCTGTATTCTGGCCATTCTATTCCAACATCTACAAACATGATGGTTATCCAAACCACAAAAGGAACATGCAATTCTCTTCCCATATCTATGTGGAAATTTATCATGCTTTGCAAAATCAAAAGGAAGATGATTAGAACCAGATTTATACCTTTCTCTTTCACCTTTATTTCCTTCATGAGGAGGTGAAGCAGATGAAGAAGTGGCTCCCTTTACAATGCCATCAATTTCTTCAAGGTTGTCAGAGTTTTCACAACTCCCTGGTTCAAGTGTGTGCTTCTGAACACCTGCATCTTGCAATTGATGTTTCAAGCCATTGTATTCCTCCTAAATACAATCTTCACACTCTTGAGGTAGAAGACCTGCAATGCAATTCCTTCTTGGAGCTGTTTCAATGGCCTTCGTGGCAACTTTGGAACTTTTTCCATAAGGCTCTCCATAGCCAAGACCCAAATACTTAGGCCTTTCCTCAACTATTATTGGCTCAACAATACCTTGTGCATGTTTACCCAATACCTTTCCTTCATAGCCATCTTGGACATTAGCTTGGAACCTATGCCTCTAGTATGTTTTTCAAAAGAACCAATATAAGCATTCTTAGAAGAATTTGAACAAACTGGAATGGTTTACCTCTTCTTCAAGTTGGTACTTGACCAAGGCATCTTTGGCAACAAAGAGCTGTGACTCCAACTCATGCATTCTTTTCAGGTTCATATTTGCAATATGAAGTTGCCTCTCCATTTCCTACAATTTTTCAGAAAGCATATGCTTCTCTTCCTCCACAGAATTCAACTGCTCTCTAGGTATGCTACTCTTCCTTCCATCCTCATACATTTCCCTCACCTTGTCCATTATGATGAACAAGTCTTTCTTCATGTCTCCATCAAAGAATCTTGTGATGAAGGAGGAATTTGAGCATACACTTGTATAAGTTGTCATTATGCCAATGAACAAAATAACTTCAAACAAGACTAACAAAGAGCTTATCCAAGCAATCTTTTGCAACAAAACTCTTGTGCCTCAGGATTGTTGTGAGGTCCTTTGGGATATAATAATGCCTTCAGCCCTTCTTCCTTCTTGTCCTTCCTGGACTGAGCTATCAATAGCTTTCCCTTCACCTTTGCAAACTCAAACAATAGTCAATCTGCAACAAGCATACAATCAATCCTTGACTACCCAAACACCTTTCAGACAAGCAATATTTTGCTTTGTCAATCAAGCATTACGATCTGATACCATTTGCTCTGGTATAACCAGCTTTGATATCACCTTCTTGAAGGTGGGGTTAATCAATATCAAGCTCTGATACCACCTTATCTGAAGATGGGGCACTAGAGGCTTCTTGTGAGATTACAAGAACCTCTCTCACTTCCAAATCTTAATTATTCCCAAGAAAAATATGATTAACCAATGTGGAACTAATAATGTGCTTAGCAATAAGGTGTATGCTTATGTTTATTTTAATTGATTATATGCTTTAAAATATGTTGTTTGTGTTGATATGTAAATACATGTAACAATGCAACAGTGCAGCAAATAACAAACACATGGACAACAATATTAATTTAGAGTTCACCCAAAACTCTTGGGCTATGTCTCCTTGAGCTCTAGTCAACTTGACTAGGCTCTTTGGGATTATGGCATCAGTTCTTTTACAAGCTCCACACTCAAATCCACTGTTTTTCATAGAAACAATTGGCTTAGAACACCATCTCAGCCCTGGCTCTGAAGCTCTCGGCTTTCTGGCTCTCGGCTCTCGCTTTGGCTCTTGGCTCTGGCTCTTGGCTCTTGGCTCTGATTCTGGATCTTGGCTCTGGCTTGTCTGAGCTCTCTCTCTCGGCCTCTGCGTGCATCAATGGTTCGCTAGACCTCTCGGTGACCTTTAGCAACCTTCCAGCGACATTTTTCAGCTTTGCTGCCAGTCAATCGTGCTCTCTGGCTTTTCACTCTCTCTCTTAGCTAACAGGTCTCCTTCAGCGACCTCCCGTACTTGCCAACTGGGCTTTCTACTCCTTTGAGGCATTTTTCCTAGCTTTGTGGCTTCCCCAACTATTTCTCTGCATGTACTCATCCCTCTGTGGCTCTGCGGTTTCTCTGCTCCTTGTCCGTTCAAATCCCCTCTAAGCGTTAAACAATCATTGTCAAACGCCTTCAAGCATGGTGGCCACCTTCTTTTAAATGGAAAGGACCACTGGCATGGTTAAAATCCCCAAGAACATGTTTCCTTGTTTACACAAAGAAATACACTAAAAACACGTAGAAACTCTTTCTATTGGACTTCAAAAATCATCAAATCCGCCCTATAATCCTTTCGGATACACCTTTGGTCGTTATCGTAAGCCCATTGTTGATCTGGGTGATCTCTGATCCAATGGTTGATATTCATTTCGGGTGGCTTATGCGTAAGGAGATTACCCGCCTGAAAAGATAGTTTTCTCTCTCTGGCGCCAAGCCACGTGTTGGCAAGTCTATGAGATCAGGCGGAGCCTGTCCAATACCACTTACCGACTGAGGCCCACCCGAAATCCCTCTCATTATGGAATTCAAATAACATAAAGCCGCATGTCTAAACATTTCGGGTCCGTTTTATCACTCCGGGCATATTTCCTTTGTATTTTGTTTATTTAATGAAAATGTGAAAATACATAGAAAACCCCCTTTTACCAAAACTCAAAATATATATATATATTCGCATCCATAAACCCTTTCGGGTCCGGCTTAAGTCGCATATCGCATCGCATAACGTAATGGCCAAAACCCCAAATACAAAGGAATATATAGAAAATCCGAAAATACGGATCTCAAAATTTATGCAATCGGGTCCATAATCCCTATCGGGTCCAGGTCGTAATCACTAATCGCAATCACAATGCCCAGGGGGGGGTCTTCCCTTTGGGTATGCCAACCCGTCGACGCTGATATCGATGATCACATGTCGCATTGGCCTGGGGGTCCTTCCCTTTTGGGTGTGCCGATTTCTGATCCACCGATCGCAATCGCTCCATCGCATAGCCCAAGGTCTCGATATCGCATGCGGGCCTATGTCCAATGTGATAAGTCGGAGATTAGTAACCGGGGGTCTCTTCCACCTTCGCTTTAAGTCCTTCCCTTTGGCTATTGCGATGTGATTTCTTTTATAAGGTCTTTTATATCATTTTTAGGAGAAATGCCTCATTTTTCAAAGGACAAAGGCAATCTTCTTTCTGCGATAACTTCCACATCCGAAGTCCATTTTAGCCCATTCAAACTGCAGTAGATTCAAGATGAAAATATCTACGCAATGGGCCTATTTTCAGGAGCATCATTGGACTTTCACTTTCCTCTGTGAGAAGCACTTTAGACTTAAAAGTCTATCCAAGATCCATTTGGGATCAGCATCACAACTGGGCTCAAACAAATAAATATAGAATTGCTTCCCAATAGGATCTTGATTTTGCATAACCTTTTTTTTTTAAACATTCAACTGCCACGCTATATATGAGCGGTGGCTCCCAATGTATGGCTATGACTTTTCAAATTTTGACGGAACCCTCAAACCACAAATCCTGAACTTCACATGTGACTCAGCATACTACAATGACAACTTGATCAAAGTGATGGAGAAAGCTTAATAATAGATCATAAAGTTAAACCAAATTTTTCCCCATGCATGAGCTAGACTCATATACTTCAATTTCTGAATAAACCCGTCGCAATTTCTTAGAGATTCCATGCCACAATGAAATGGAAAAAATAGCACTTAATTGGATTCCACCATGGATACCTATGATGAGACCATATTTTCATTAATCGATGCAACTCCTCACCTTGTGATTCTCAGATCTAGATCAAGGCATTCAGATCTCAACCACACGGAATATCCACACGTAAATTTTACACGATCTTAGCCACCACAATGATCGAACACCGAAGCACGGAAGTCTATAATCCGAAATTTAATTCCTTCACTCACTCTGCGTAGATACAAACACCAACTCAAATCTACAGTTCTCAGTGATAGAAATATTCACATCAACAACATGCAAATCACTTTAACAACTTAGATCTTTGTCCTTTGGTTCTGCAGAATGATTCAAATGCTTTGCAGCAGAAAATCACAAATCACTACTCCATATGCACAACACTATTCTTGTAAAATCTTTATGGAGTCATCTATCTTCTTGTAGGGACACTGCCATGTCAGATCTATAGCAAGTGAAATATTTTGGGGGTTATAGGAGAATTGAATATGTATCGTAGATCACAAAAGCTCCAGGCATAGTCCTCTATAGATTTCACAAATACAAAGCCAAAGACATAAGTATATTGAAATCCCACACACTATAAAAAACGATACACATTAAGAAATGATTCTCTTACAGTTATCCTAATCTACAACAACATTGAAAATGTACAACTCTCTCATCTTCCTGTCCTTCCCGTAAGGGAATCAAGCCAACACTGACTCTGATACCATGTTACAAATTGAGAGATAAGCATAGAGAACAATTGCATAACACAAATCACACACTATAATATTATTTATCATGACAGTTACATATATATAAGACATAACACGCTGACCTCGACACATCTAGATCATGACTCCAACTCACTACATAGGAATCAACAGCTTCTAGACTAGCACCTAGGGACTCACAATGACAATTACACATGACATGGAAGCATTACTTCCAAACTTAGATAATATAGATTTGGCACTAATAAATAAAATGAGAAAATAATAAGAATATCTCACCCTAAATAGATAATTACGCCCATAGGCTTGAGTTTCAAGAATTTTGATTAAAAAATTATGAAGGATTTAGATTTAATAGTTTTCTTCTTATACATAATTTAATGAATAATAGTAAAAAAAAATTAATGGTTTTTCAGTTTTGATACATTAACATCACTGAGGGAGTAATACCATATTTTATATGAGGATATATATTGAAGGAAAAAAAGATATAATATATTGAGAAATATGTAGGTGTAAAGGTTTTGATATTGATTGATATAAGAAATGGAATTTAAAAACACAAAGCTAAAAATTTTAATGAAAAAATAGATACATACTACATTTAATCATGAAAGTGTTTTTTTTAATTAAGATGGTGTATTGGGTTCTTATTGATAAAAAGTTAAATAAATTTTTTAGAGATATTTTCTAATATGTAATTAAATTAGAGATATTAGTTAATATGTCATAAAAACATTTGAAAAAAAAAAGATTCGTTAAATAAAATAGTGAATAACCTATATCAAATTCTAAAATATTATTAAAACAAATCTCCATGAATCCTAACCTAGGTCAAATTCTAAAATTTTATTA
>APFE030786570.1:106864-219564 GCA_000404065.3 Pinus taeda | reverse complement strand
TGGACCCTCTAGGGAAGGACTCAGCGTCAGGACACCGGTTGTACCTTACTCTACTTTTTTTTAATAAAGATAGATGACTACTCTTATGGTTCCATTTACATTTGTTCAATGATTGATTAATGCAAATTGTATCTTTCCTGACCGATACATAGTTGTGGTTAGTAGATTTTACGCTCTTGTTTGCTCTCTTTGGCTTGTGCAGGTATTCGTCCGCGAGGATAGCGGGGAATTGTGATCGGCTGGAGCGAAGAGCGAGAGGATCATCTCTTCGACAAACGTAGCGTTGGAATCCAAGTAGGTTTCTTTTACCCACTTGTTAATTACAACTAGGAACCTGCAGTGTAGCATTGTGTGATTGTTGCTAGACCCCCTTTGGGCTAGTAGGGATCGCCTCTATCCGTAGAGGGGATTTACCTCTCCAACAATTTGGCGACTCCGCTGGGGACTCTGCTTGTCTCTTTGTATTTCACCCTTGTTTTTGGTTTGATTATTGCCTCTTTGTCAAAGTTTGGGGATTGAGTTGTTGTTGATTTGTTTCCTGGTTCATCATGGGAACTGCTTTAATTGCCTTGAAAGCCCGTTGCCTTGATTTTGGGGTTTTTGGTTCGATTTTATTTGTTTTTTAGCCTCAGCGCGTTTTATTTCAGAACAGCTGCGCTGACATCGCACAGTGTCTTCTTTGTCATCCCTGTCATCGCGTGTATACATTTAACAGTCGCGCTGACCCTGTTTTCGGGACAGCGCCCTTTATCCGTGTCCTTCCGCGCTGACAGCGCAAAGTTGCTACAGACCTTTTTCTGTCATCGCTTTGTTGCTGAGGGGTCACCCGCGCTGATCCTGTAAAACTATTTTTTGTCCAAATTGACCTCCTGAACTTCTTGGTTTGGCTGTCCCCTGCTTTTTCCACTTGGTTTTTGACTTGTTTATTTTGTTTAAGCTGTAACTCGCTTGCTTGCGAGGCTTCGCTCCACGAGGGTTCGTTTATTGCTTGTTTTCAGTTTTTGCAAAACCTTCCTTTTTGCTTTTATTGCTTGGTTTGCATTTTGTCTTGACTTTTGCGGTTACTGAAGTGTGTCGGATCGTCGTTTGCCTGGTTGTGGACTCTCATCCTTCAGGTGTTCGCTTTTCTCCATTGATTTCACACTCAAGCCCTAGGGCATCTAGTGGTCGTGTGTGTCTAGCCTCCCGTTCGGGATATTGTGTTCTTGGTTGACCAACCAACTTCGTTTTTGTTTTCACGTTTGTTTGGTGATTGTTGAAAGTGATTGATTGTGTTCCAAGCGATTTGCTTTCCTCCTTTGAATTCCTCGGTGTCTTGTTGAGCTTAGATCACATAGCTCATAAGCCTTCATTTTCCTTTGATTTGGGAAACCGGTTTTTAGTGACTTGGGAATTGTCTTGTGTGTGCATTGAGTGATTTTAGTTTTTCACTTAGTGTTTATATCTCTCTAATTCATTTTAAAAGAACTTTTATGTCATTGGAAAGAAAATCAAACTAGTATCCTTTGCATTTAATAGTTAAAAGGAAAAGAACATTTCATTGATTTGTGTTTTCGAAAAGAAAAGTTTCGTTTCCTTGCCATTAGTTGCATTAGGTTGTTTGATTGCTTGAGTTCATTTTGTTTGATTGAAAAATTCCTAACCTTCTCATAGTTAGAATTCATCGAACGAAATGATGTTCTTTGGCATGTAGTTTGCATCTAAGTAATTCTGAGAGATCATATGGTAGGACCTGAAATCAAAACTTAATTCAAGATCAACCGTAAAATAAACCAAATTTATCTAAAAATGCATTGGAACTTAACACAAATATCTAGAGGTCTAGGCTAGAGACGTGCTCCGGCGTCGTTAAACCTAGTCACTTTTGTTCCCGCATTAAGGTTGGGTGATTCCTCCTTGTGTGATTCAACTGTGGTCTAGTATGGATTTGGGCTCCCACGTACCGTCGCGTATATATGGGGAGACTCCACTAGGTTTGCATCCTTTATCCATAGGAAGCCGAGTCTGCCACATTGTGAGCCGTAACGCACCGAACACAACATTCAGGAAGATTGATTGTAGTACAGAAAGTCCTTGGTTCTCATACGATTGCCAAGGTGTATAAGCAGTTTTACAGATTGCTTGGTAAACCTTTTTGCTTAGAATCTCCAGAGCAGTCACTTTTGATCCTTTTCAGACTCTCTAAAAGAAAAGGTGTAAGTGAGTGTCTTGTCATTTCGTGCTCATTAAACATTCGAAGTAGATAGAGTCATCTTTTCGTCCTTTTCTCGACTCTCGAAACATGAAAAGGTCAAGTTCAGTTCCTGTGTCTTAAAATTTATTTGGCTTCGATAACATCACCTGGTTAGATCTTGTGTGCGCTAGTTTGAGTAGGTTTTCTTCTTGCTATGGCAAATTTTCCAGGGTTCACCAACCCAAGTTCCCCTCCTGACGGGAATCCTAGTCATTTCCCTCCTCTTGGGAATGTTGGTGCTCCTTATATGGCGACGTTATCCCTTCCGGGGTTAACTGTCGAGTTGCCTGTTTGGTTGTTTTCAACCTCTTTGGTCCCTACCGTGTCGGCTGATACTCCATCAGTCCCTCCACCTGCACAACATCATGTTGAACCTAAGGTGGACCTCTCTCCTTCGACACCTACTTCTATGTCTCCTTCTTGTACTTCGCCTGGTGAAAGTTTCGATTCGAATAACCAGGTGGCTAAGAAGAAGAAGAACAAGAACAAGAAGGAGAAGTCTCCTAAGGGAGAGGTTACAAGTACAACTGTTGTTCCCTCGAGCGCACCAGAAGTCGGGCCCCTTTCCGCTCCTCCGCGGAAGGTTAAGTTTCCTTGTCGATTATGCAAGGAGGACCATCTTCTTCGCGATTGTCCTGGCATTCCCAGGATCTTAGAAGTATGGTCTCGTAATCCGGCCCACCCCTCATCGTCCACTGAAGCTCACGACGATGTTACCTCATCAGTTGGGAATGGTAAGGGAAAAGGGAAGATTCGAATCCCCTGCAGACTTTGTGAAGGCAATCAGCCCCTTCACCTTTGTCCACTCATGGATAAAGCCTCCGTTGTTTTGGAAAGTCTCCCAGCACCCTCACCCCAACTCCCTGTTGGATATCAACGCCTTTCTGCAGCTGCAGATAATTCGCCTCCCGACAATGAGATTGGTTCACATTCTCCTCTTGTCTAGGCCCCGCTTCCCGAACCTGGCTGTGCCCAGCCTGTTCCCGACCAACCATTGGTCGGACAGAGTGTCATCCACTCTGTTTCGGAAGAGTCAAATTCCCATGTTCTTCTCATCTCATCGGATTCTCCTGAGCTAGATGATGGTTTTCCCATCCCAACCTCTCCGGAGAATTACGATTCGGTCCCTCCCGAGCAGGGGGGCAACCATATGGTTCCCCCACCAAGTAGTTCGGTCGTGTCCTTCGATTGGACCTGTTTGACTACCCCTCCCCTTCCATCCCATTTTCCTTTCTGGGTCACCTCGTATTCTTCCCATATGGCGCTGCCTGGCACTATGTTAGATAAAGGAGCATCGGTTAGTCTTATGCCCGATACTACTTGGCAGGCTTTGGGTTCCCCGTCGCTTGTACCTGTCGCACCGAATCTCACTGCTTTTGACGGCGGAACGAGTCAAACATTAGGGATCCTTCCAAAGTTCCCTATCACTTTGGGAGGCAAGACTGCCTATATAGACGTCTTGGTTACCCAAGGTTCTTTAGACTTCAGTCTTCTCCTTGGTCGTGACTATGTGTATGCCATGGGAGCCCTTGTTTCTTCACTTTTCCGTGTGGTTTGCTTTCCACACGATGGAAGAATAGTGACAATGGACAAATTATCATTCGTTCGTCCACAAGCCCCTCCGGACAATTGTCCTTCCTCTTGTCTCTCATCCACCAGTGCATCTGTCTCACCCCAGATCAAAACTACGTGGCCACCTCTCCCGTGCCTATATCCAGCAATGCCGCCATCGTGCATAGTGTCCTGGGGGCATTGGGTCCTGATTTCCGAGACATTGACCTCCCACCGGGAGCGCCACTCTTGGAAGCCCCGACTTCCTGTTCATTATGATGAAGTTCGGTCGGAGCATAGTTCACTTTCCTATGTCAAGCTCCTTAAAAAAAATGAAATTAGGTCCGGGCCGAGCATAGTTCATGATCTTGTGTCAAGCTCGTTAAAAAATGAAACTAGGGTTATGAGGATAGTTCTTTTACTGTGTCAACCTCATTAAAAAATGAAACAACCCCCTTTCCCAATCGAGTCTTTGATTAAGATCTCGTAAAATACAAGTCGAGTCCTTCCAAGATCTCGAAAGTGAACCTTCATTCCATTCACTTTGTTGAACGCAATGAAGCTTGGGGGGCATGTACCTCGTTTTGCGTCATTATGCTGGGGGCATGCGAACTTATAACAAGCATAGTTTTTTCGTTTCAAGCTTGTGTAAACATGAAACCAAATCTGAGAATAGCTCTTTTCCTGTGTCAAGCTCGTTAAAAAATGAAACAAATCCTCCTCTAATTGAGTCGAGAGTTTGACTAGATCTCATAAATGTTAAGTTGTATATTTAGGTTAGTTATTTCAGTTTTTTGCATAATTTTCTTACAATTTTAGGTCGAGTCTTTCAAATGATCTCGTAAGTGAACCTTCATTTCATCCAACTGGTTGAATGAAATGAAGCTGGGGGGCATGCGCTCTAGCAGTTATGCTTAGGGAGCATTAAGCATAGTTTTCTCTATGTTTCAAGCTTGTGTAAAAATGAAACTAATTTGAAGCATAGTTTTTCTCTGTTTCAAGCTTTTGTAAAAATGAAACCTATCTCGAGTCAATTTCAGTTATTTTCCAGACTCGTTAAACTCATGAAAATCCCGAGATTATTTTGCTATCTTTCATTCTCGTAAAACAAATGAAAATGCCGAGTTCTTTCCATCTTTTCCTACTCGTAAATTAAATTTAAAGTCAGCCATATCAATACATTTTTATCATTTTTTTCGAACTCATTAAAACTTACGAAAAAAGGAAAACCATGAGTACATTTTTATCATTTTTTCAAACTCGTTAAAACTTACGAAAAAGTGAAACCTTAGAGTCACCTTTAAGCTCTTTTCTGACTCCTAAAATATGAAACGATTGCCGAGTTTTTCTTTTTAAGCTCGTTAAAACGGAACTAAAAAGAAGGTCCTCTTACAACCCTTTTCTGACCGTAAACACATGAAAATATTGCCAAATTTTTGTCATCTCAAATTCGATATTGGTCATAAAAAGATGTGTCATTGATCGCTTTTTTACCTTTTCAGATCAGAGGCACTACTTACGAAAAGTACTCCTTGGTCGTAAAGATCAAGCGGTTCTCTCAAGTATTATTTTATACTTTTTCGGGCTTGGGAGACACAAATTTACAAAAAATGTCAACCCTGGAGTCTTCTTAAGTTTTTTCAGACTCTCTAAAATTGAAAAACGCCGAGTTTCGCCTATATTGGACTCGTTAAAATTTAACATTAAAGGACCTGTTCAATTACAAACAGGAATGGACCACTCCTTCTTAGGGTTCAAATTTAAATTAAGTTGGACTCATCCAAAGGATGAGCTTATAATCAAGACAATGTTATCCTCCTCAATCTTGTAAAAAATAAAGAGGTACTTGCCAGAAATGACGGGGGAAAAGAGAGAAAAATGAGCCTGTTTGTCATACTTTGTAACCACTCTTTAACGCGACACTTTTATTCACCTGGGTTGGGAAATCCTTTGCCTAACAGCTGATCAAACCAAATTGAAAGTCTTCAGCTGATTTCTGGGTATTTACTTTGGGTCAATTGTCACCAAACCATCTGCTGTGTCGTTATGTGTTCAAGAGGTCAGTGCAAATAAGCCATTCATCTACAAAATATCTGTCATCCATCTTGACCATCCCTGAGTCAGTCCTTACAACTAAATTTCTTCAAATTTGATCTATGATTTCGTGTTGTGGGCTTTCCTATGACGGATCACTTTCTATCGACTTCAGCTCTTTATCTAGAAAGATGATCTAGAAATCATCAGCACCTTGGGATCTGCATGCCTCAATGACGGGTTTCTCACCTTCGATGATAGGTTGCATCATTGACCTTCGATCAAAGGATTCCATGACAGGTTTGACATCAACACATCTATTCACATCTCATGGATTGTACTGATTACTTTGAAAGCCATTGACATTACTGGTGGTTTCTCTCACACTTGTTAACAGTTTGCATGATTGACTAGTACTCAAGTGGTTTCTACCATGTTCGACTTCGACACATTCATTCGCATGGATAGAATCGTACTATTTCGGGAAGTAGAAATGAAGACCTTGGATCTAGTTTCCACCATCCAGGCTGCGAGGAATTTTTTATTCATTATATTTTGGACTATTCATAAACAGATGGTTGCGTCCATACTGTGTCTACATATGTCTATACTTGTGATCTATTACAAGATCATTCCTATATCTGAGCAGTAGTTAGTTTCTAGTTAGTTTTAATCTGAGTATGGGAATGCCTACCTCAGTGATGATATGATCTCATATATATATTTTGCGTTGAATGTTTTTAGAGGTTCCAACCGGGTTCTCCACAAGATGATCCTCGAAATGATAAAGTACTTCACTCTTCCTAAAAGATAAACAAAATCCTCATCTACTACAGACTTCGCACTTTAGGGGGCAATCTGTTACACAAAAATATCATCACCATGACTATTTGCAGTCAGTATGGGTCTATCATCACCTATACTGTCCTCCTAAGCAAGTCTCAGACCTCAGCTCTTCATGTCAAGCTTTGAAAATGAGAGAAAGATATTAAAAATCAATAAAGCTCTGGTTCCGCACTTTCTCTCACTGTTACCTGCAGTCCCGCACCCTTTGTTCATGTTACTTGCGGATCTGCCCGCTTTGTCTGTAAAGGGATGGGTGCGGACCCCTGCGAAAGTCAAAAAGGTGCAAGTTTATTCTAAAAAGCTCACTTTGGGTTAATTCTAGATGATTCTATAAGGAATTTTGACGTGCATTGTTCGCTCCAAGGTGGTTCATGCATCCCAAAATAGAAGGATCTAATCCCTTGATAAGAGGAGCTATCCCTTTGAAGGAGGACCTAGTAACTTCGCTCCATTGCACTATAAATTAAGGCATTAGGCTGGTTGCTGGAGAGGTTAGAAGCTGAACATTTTTAAGGGTAAATACTGGTGGAATTAAGACTTCCTAGTTAAGCTTGAGAGGAGAGATCACATACCTTTTGGTTTCATTGGGAAGTGAGTGAAACTTGTCAAAGTAGAGGAGACTTCTTGCTGGACCCTGGGAGGAGCTTGTACAACATCAAGGCACAGGTTGTAAAGTTCTTCTTTGATTTGAATTAATACAATCAGATTCATTTTTCTCAACAAATTGCCATATGTGGTTTGTTCCATAATCTCCTTGATCATTATGATGGATATGCTTTATGATATTGGCTTTTCAGGTGCTATTTAATTTTTTTGCTTGTTTGTGTTTGCAGACTTACTTCAAGGAAGCTCATTTGGAGCAAAGTAGCGAGGCTTCCACAAACTTGCATTGGACCCAAGGTAGGCCTAAAACACTTGTTTTCCTTTATTTTTAATTGCATATTTAGAGAAAGATAGTTTTTGATTGGCTTGCTTGTCACTAGATATATTTAGATACTAGGGAGGTCGATCTTGTTCTCAACCTCGACTCATTCCGTGTGACACTGTGCTACTTGCAAGCGATCCAATCAAATTTAATGCTAGCCACCCAGAGAGTTGGACCTGATAGTCATCTCGGGACTGACTCCCCTCAAAAATTGTACAAAGGTTGCTGACCTTGCCCAGTCTACTGACTAAGGAAATTGTGCAGTTAGGTCAAAAATCCACCAAGTTCTTGTCCCTGTCTCAATTAGAAAATTGCTCAGTTTTCCTAGTCAGTCCTCCCGACCGTCGAACGACTGCTCATCCAGGAAATTCTACATTTTTCATGAGCAGGCCTTCTGCTACCTAGTAGTCCTCTCAGCTTAGAAATTGAGCAGAGATGATCAGTAGGAAGGCCTCCCAACCTCAGTGCAGTTTACCTTGCCAACAACTCCCAGCAGCAGACTTCTAGTTCCCTCTAAGAATTGCGTAGTTTCTATTTCTAAGCTCCCAGCAGCTGACTGCCTGTTCCCCTTGGGAATTGTGTAATTTTTGCTCCTAGTGACCCAATAGCCAACTTCCAGTTCCCTCAAGGAATTGTGCATTTTTGGCTGCTAGGTTCTCAACCAGTTCGTCCAAAAACCTGCCCAATTTCTACTTGTTTATCCTCCATGCAACCCAGTCTGTTCTTCTTGAAAATTGTGCAAATTCTCTGTCAAGCCCTTGCTTCCAGCTCATTCTAGAAAATGTGTAGATTATGTATGCCTTGCCTTCCAACAATCGAGATTTTCCTACCCAAAATTTGAATAGTTTTTCCTTCTAGCCGAGCCAAACCTCGCCGAATGTCACTGTCAACTTGGATTTCCCATCTTCATCACCCAGTGACTCTTGTGAAGTTTTCATCAGCATTTCTGGGAGCCATCATACCACCACACAACCTTTCTACCTCTCCCTATCAATTGCATCCTAAATGATCATGTGTCATAGTAGGCTATGAGATTTTTGGATTTGATGTTGTCTCATCATGAGTTACTGCAGGTACAGGTACACCAACAAACATGGTGTGACATAGAATGGGATGAACAAAGGGAGAATGTGCAGAAGGACAGGTTCACCAATAGACGAACAAATGATGCATATGAAGAGATGTGCTCATGAATGGATGATCATGCAAAGATGTTTTCATGGATGGACGATCGAGAAAACATGACAGATGTGGTCACGAATGGACAAACGGATGAACATGCACCTTTCATGAATAGATGAGCCTGTCAAGCCTTCCAACATACAAGAAACGAGCAACATGCCAATGCAACATCAAGTGAACCAACCACCATCGAAGAATCTATGCCCTTTGCCATGTGGAGGTGAATCTGTGATAAACCATGAAGACATCCATCACCCAGTAACACTACAGCTTGTCACAAACTCCAGCAGCCGCACGAATGTACTCGCACTATCATGTCGAGTGATGTTTTCCTCGTCTCCACTGTGGGCCATGTTATTAAATCAATGTAATGTAACATGGAAGTCCAACAAACCCACTTTTTCTTCAAAGAGTCATGTAAAGTTAAAAATTCATGGAAGTCAAATAGTTATGAGGGTAGTCTAATAACAAAAAGGGTCAGTTTCACTCGTGGCTATAAATACCCCCTCATTTGTACATGCAAAGGAATTTTCACCTCAACTCCTCCCACAGCCAAGAGAGTCTATAATCTTTTCTTTGAGGAGTAAGTAGTGGCTACAATGCCCCACGCTCAGGGTAAGGGATGTATGGTGTAACAATTTGTCTTGGAACTTTTGCTTAATTAAGAAGCCCGCTAACAGGTCAGCACATCTTCTCACATGTATTGTAACTATTGTAAGAATAATCTTGAACACTTGTAATGGATGTTTCTTTAACCTATGTTGAATAGTTGAACTTATTTCACTTGTTGTAATACATAATCTTTGAATGAAAATGTGTTGTATATGTTTTTAACATTGTCTTTCCCATGCTAGATATCTCCTCAGACATCAGATAAACCTTTCACATAAAACTTGTCGTAACAACCGTTGCACTCATGCAGACTGATTTGTTTTTGTTTTTACATGTTATCTTACCTTGTGTATTGTGACTACTACATCCATGTGGATAGATCCTCCCAAAGCTATGCATGTCCTATACTATTGTGTGTTCCTAGCCAAGCTGGGATTTCATCCCAAGCAACTTGGGGTTCACTCCCACCCTATCCCTCTAAAGTGAAAGAACCATCGACACAAGTGATACTAGCAATCACCAGGCACGTGAACCTCAATTCTTGAAGACAAAGAATACCACTTGCTTGTGATGAAAATAATGAGTTGAGGAAAATCGTTAAGACAATGGAAACCGGGCCATCATATTGGAGGGGACTCCCACACCAAATGGTGTGAGTTCTAGTTGGGATTTCATACTGGGGTGATCCCCTGAATGTTGGTGGGTCTAGCACCATCAAAACATGGCTTTTTCCAGGTGTGACAATGGTTCCAGCCTTGGGTTGCAATTTTCGGATAGCCATGATGTGATGGGAGTATTTCATTTGGTTGTGCTTTGGATTGACGAATGCTTTTAGAACTAAGTGAGGTAATCTTATGAAAATTCCTGCGGGCCTAGGAATCCCTTGGTTGGTTTTGGTGGAATTTTTGTAAAGCCCGAGGCTGAGGATGGGAAAATTTCTCATGGTAGTAGTGAATAAATCGAGAGGCATCAAAGCTTGTTTAGGGCCTAGTGATCCCTTGAACCATTTTGGTGGGGTTTTGATAAATCCAGGTAGTGTATGTTCTTGTCTTGGGCCTAGTGATCCCCTCATCAATTTTCGTGGGATTGTGGTAAATCCTGGTTGTGTATGTGCTTGTTTCAAGCCTAGGAGTCCCTTGATCGATTTTTTCAAGATTGCAGTAAATCCAAAGGAAGCCTTTGTTAATTTTTTATGGGTTCCATATTCATGTTTGGAATATGGAACAAGGGTGATTAGTTGAAAGAAAGATTTGGTTCAACCTAATCTATGGTTGAGCGGTACATGGAAGTCACTAACTTGGTTAGATTTTGCATATGTTAATAAGATCTCTTTTCCTCTTATATTTCATGAGTATTTATACTTTTTGTTATGTGGCTTTGATGGTCATTCTATCATTCTTATTATTACAGTTTTATGTTGGTTATAATCATGGTTTCATGACAGATTCTAGTTATGGTTCCTGTGATGTTTTGGTAAGTGAATGAATGGTTACTGAATGCATCACCTAATAGATATTATTGCATATATTATGAGAGGTCATTAGAGCTTAATGATGATTCTTAAATACATATCAAACCCCTATGTTCAGATATGTGTTCATGACCAGATTAGATGTTCTCAATATATTTAATAAAATTGATGTCATTGTTAGGGCTGGTTAGGTCAAGTCCTTCAGAAAATTTTGTATGGATATCTTTAGCTTGATGTCATTTATCATTATGGAAAGCCTCATTGAGTTCTGGGAAGTGCTCTAGAGATTGAATTGGAATTTAAGCTCAGAATCTAGGATCACATGCTTTGAACTGAACGTTTTGGGCTACAATTGTTGGGATGCAAGCTTGTGGGAGTGGTTCAAGGCTTCCAATCACATTGATGATTTATAGTGGGAGTGTTTGAGAGCCCAGGGCAAGGAGAAAAAGGTCTAGCTCAGGGTTGGATAGCCTAGGTTCATTTTTCATCCCTTGGGTGACCTGTAGATCCTATAGGAGGCATCAAGTGGTCAGTTTGTGGTGATTAGTCAACTCCACTTCCTTAAGTGGATCATAATAACTATCCATCTCATGTTTGCTGAGATAGATCAGTGAAAATGGGTAAATGCGGGAGGGGGTGTTATAGATTAGTATCAGAGCATGGTTCAATACTTGGACTAGATGGGAAGAATGTGTTTGTCATGCATGCATGTCATTATCTATGTGGTTTTTATACATGCATTTTTTAGGAAAAGTACTAAGAGTTGGGGCGGGGGGGGGGGGGGGATGAATTATTATTTATACTTTCACAATAATGATTTTCTTTTTCAAACTGTATACGCTATTTTACAAAAACAAACCAATGTATGTACACGCCTTTAAAGAATGAAACCAATGTATAGATAATAAACTTTCATGAATATCTAACTCATTACCTTAAATCAGAGTGTGATGCATTTACTAAGGAGTAAATAGATGAATTTAGAACATAATAAATCAACACACATGAACACCAAGATTTTTTAGGTGGAAACCCAATGTGGGAAAAAAATGTCATTACTGTCATCTTAGTCTTAAATCTTCTTACTATAAAAAGTGTTTATAATTTTTTTACTTTTTTAGACTTTTTCCAGTATGCAGGCGTCTACCTACTGAAGGCTACAACCTTCACTCATTTTCTAGTTTCTACTGGAAGGGAGCTCCAACCACCTAGCTCTTATACTGGCTTATAAGTTTACTAGTATGTAGGCACCAACCTACAGAGGGCTACTACTTCGCTCTTCCTTGAGGGACCACATTTCATAAATTTTCAAACTGGATACTCCTGGTACACAACAACACAACATGTAGGCCATGTTTCATCCAATTTTAATACTCGACCCATCAGTAACATTGAAGCTCAAAATCAATCACCACTTCAATACAACCATCAAATACAATTGCATCTACCAACAATCAATTAATCTAAAGAGTTAGATCATTGTCACCAGAACAGAGCTGAACCCAGAACACTACATCAACAACCAAAACCATCTACAACCTCAAAAAACATATGTCAGAATGCATATGCTACATTAATGAAGCCAACCTGCATGTATACGCTACTTTCTGTAACCTAACCTATGTATACCTCTAAAGATACTAAATTATTAAAATTATGAATCAAAAACTGTATTATCCAAAGAAATTCTAAGGATCTATTGTCATGTTACAAAGTTCTAAATAGATAGCAACAAATATCACCCTTGTTACTCAATCAATCAATTACTCAGTCTTAATCACCTTATGCAATCAGTTTTACTTCAGATCTAATGAAGACATCATTGACAAACAACAATAAAACAAAAACATTGATCAAATAGATCAGCCATTTCTAAACTCCAAGTCCTTCCTCTACATACGTGACTTGGAAGTGTTGAACTCGCATGTATACATGTCTTCACCAAGGCGAACCAACATATAGATCTGCAAATCATTACTTATAACTTCACAACTTTTCAAGACTTTAGATATACCCAGATCATAAAATATAATGGATAAAACATGAGTTAGCAATCAGATCTAGACTATCCATTACCAGATCATACAATGATAAGTTATTTTAGGTGTCATGATCTTGATCCAACATTGTATCCAAGGGTGCACAAGATATTTCAGATCTATATCATAACCATATCCCCTATAACATAAAATATACTTCAGAAAGAAGTATTCATGAAAAACCATTTCACTTGCACCCTTATCCTTTTGATATTCTCCCCCTTATATACTAGAGCATTTGTCAATACCATGCACCAAAACAACACTTAGAACCTATGGTATTCTTAGATGAGATCAAGTAACCATTATTCTGCTCAATATTGTGGGTTAATACCATGGTATGGACCCTTGGTATTCTTTAACCTTAATTTTTCATCCCATACACACTCTTCCTTCCGTGAAACTGTGTGCATACATATACACTACTCTTATTCTGTGTACCTATGTGTAGACTCTACTTGGTCTAGGGTAAACATTGTACACAACTTAAACCATTCACTTTCCTTAATTTCTTGATTCTGATTTGTAACATGTTGTCCCATCATCCTGTTCTTTTGTGCCATTTATCTATTACCTCTGAATAGCCCTTTTACAATGTGAGCTTCCATCATACATCACTTTATCATTTTTAACTGACCTATATGTGGGTTTCCATTAAGGAAAACACATGTACCATAATGCCAACAATCTCCCCCTTTAGACTTGATGGAAACGATATTGGTGTTGATCCCTTCAAGAGGTAGAATGTGTCAGATATATCAAGCAACACCAAGATACTCTCCCCCTTTGACATCAAGGGAAAAGGGAGGACCAAGATATTCTCCCCCTTAGTACATTCTGAGATCCACTATATTTTCCATGCTCCCCCTGAGCACATGCAGAGTTTGCAGAAAGAATAACATGAGTCTATAAGTCAACTATGTGAGTATGACCTTTCTATCACCAATGACTCATACATACATCAATGACACAACCAAGTGGGGATACATCAAATGTTCATACATGACAGAAAATTTCAATTATATTATCATCCTTCCCATGCATAATGGGGGTACAAATTATGTCATATGTCCAAAATGACTCATTGATAATAGAATATGACATAAAGACATATATTATTACAACATAGGACTTTACATGACCTTTCTATCAAATGACATTAATAACAGAGACCATAGTTGAATTCAACAACCATGATTCCAACAATATTTTGAAGGCAAATTCTCCTGTGGAACATGTGCTACCTATGCAATGTCAACAATTCATTCGTCAAAGCATCTTCATAAAAATAAACTTCAACAATAAAATTATATCAATAGGTTGTGTCCATCAACATTAGACTAAACAACCATTTCAGAGACTGATTTGAGCCTGAACCGCTTTTTTCTATTACAAAAACATATATAATACTTTCGATAAAAAAAATCACGTATATATGCAACTCTGCTTCATGAAATCTGTGTTTAGAAAATAATCCTTTGAATTTGAACAAGCTGGTTTTAACAACAAGATGAGGCAGAAACAAATCCTAGCTTTTGTGTGAGATATTCAAATGCTTCTCTGGGAAGAGGCTTGTTAAATATATCAACAACCTGTTCTTTGGAGGGAACATACTCCAATTTAACCTTTTGTTCAAGCACTTTTTCTCGTAGAAAGTGATACTTAATGGGTATGCGCTTCATCTTGGAGTGCATGATTGGGTTTTTCAAAATACTAAGAGCACTTGTATTATCATATAGAATAGATATGGGTGGAGAACATGTGATTTTAATATATTGTAAAGTTTGCATCATCCAGAGTAGTTGTGTGCAACAAGATGCAACAACCACATATTCTGCTTTAGCTGTAATAAGGCAATTGAACTTTTTTTTTGCTGAACCAAGATACTAATCGTGATCCCATATAGAATGCACCTCCACTAGTAATTTTTCGGTCATCAACATTTCCATCCCAATTTGCATCTGTATATGCATGAAGAGTGAGATTTGTAAACTGTAGGATACCATAGGCCGAAGTCTTGGGGTCCTTGGAGATATTTGAATATTCTTTTGACTGCATGAAGATGTGATTCCTTTGGATTGACTTGGAATCTTCCAACAATTCCTACTGCATACATGATATCTGGTCTGCTACCTGTTAGATAAAGTAGACTTCGAATCATAGATATTTACTCTAGTTGTTTCACTATATGAGATTCATCATTAGAACTTAGATTACAACTTGTTACTATTGGAGTACATACTGGTTTAGAATCTTCCATTCCATACTTCTTTAGAATTTGGTTGAGATATTTAGTTTGTGAGAGAAAGATGGCATGTTTTGTTTGTTGCACTTGTATACCAAAAAAATAGGTTAGTTCTTCAAGTAAAGACATTTCAAATTCTTGTTTTATAACAAAAGTAAAGTTTTGACTCGTAGATTCTTCATTACTGCCAAATATGATATCATCAACATAAACAACAATAATTAGTAGTTGATCATTCTCAAATTTTGTTTATAAGTTGTTGTTTGCAGATGCTTTTGTGAAACCTTGTTGTTGAAGATATTTTTCAAGACGATAATAACATGCCCTTAGAGCTTGTTTCAATCCATATAAAGCCTTTTTGAGTTTTCATACAATATTTTCATCATTTCCTCGAATGAATCCTTCTGGTTGTTCAACGTATACTTCTTCTTCTAAATCTCCATTAAGAAATGCAAATTTTACATCCATTTGATAAACTTTGAATTTCCAAAAACTTGAAAGAGCAAGAAACATTCTTATGGCTTCAAGTCTAACAACAGGCACAAAATTTTCTTCGAAGTCTATACCTTCTTGTTGATCATACCCTTTACAAACAAGGATTTCTTTTTTCCTAATTACCTATCCATTTTCATTCAAATTATTCTCGAATATCCATTTTATTCCCATAACATTTTTATCATGAGGTCTAGGAACTAATTCCCAAGTATCATTCTTTTCAATTTGGTCTAGTTATTCATCCATGGCCTTAACCCAATATTCATCTCTGCTAGCTTCATTTAAATTTTGTGGTTCTATGGAGGATAATAATGCTAGATAACTAGAATATCCTACAAGAGTTCTTCTTGTCTTTACTCCAGACCCTTTTTCTCCTAGAATTTGAGATTCTGGAAGATTCTTTCAAACATACCTGGATGGAGCCTTTTCCCTCTCAGATGTATGTTCTTTGAACACCTCATTGGTTTATTCCTCTATATCATTTCGATTTGATACGAGAAAGAATTCACCATCTTCATTATTATCATCTTCCTTTGTTGATATCTCCTGTTTCGGATTTCTACATGCTTCATTGATTACAACATCAATGCATTCAACATTTTTTCAAAGTCTCTTATTATAACATTTGTATCCTTTACTTCTAGATGAATAATCAAGAAATATTCCTTCTTCTGCTCTGTGTTCAAACTTACCAAATTTTTCATTAGTATTTTTGGTGAAACATTTGCTTCCAAAATCTTTGAAGTGTTTTACAGTGGGGGGCTTACCATACCAAAGTTCATATGGAGTTTGATTACTATTTACACATACATGAGTTTTGTTTAGAATATTTACTGCAGTATGTGCAACTTCACCTCAGAAGGTATCAGGAGTTCCAAACTCATCAAGCATAATGCAAGCCATTTGTTCAAATGTTCTATTCATTCATTCCACTAAGCCATTTTGTTAAGGAATTATGACAATAGAGAATTGTTGCTTTATTCCAGGTTGTTCACAAAATTCAAAAAATTCATCTGATATGAATTCTCCTCCCTGATCAGATCTGAGACATTTAATCTTTAGATCCAATTCATTTTTAACTAAAGCTTTGAATACTTTAAACTTTTCAAATGCTCCATCTTTATGTTTTAGTAAACCAATCCATCATATTCTAGAGAAATCATCAATGAATAAAATGTAGTATTGTTCTCCATAAGATGACTTTTTCCTTATTGGTCCACACAAATCAGTATGTATAAGTTCAAGAGGCTTACTTGTTGATCCTTCCTTTGCATTGAATTGAAATCTTGTTTGCTTACCGAATTGACATGGTTTGCTGATAGTATTTTCTGGGATGATGATATCTCAAAGATCATGAACAACCTTGAGCATGCATGATTTTCTTATTTAAGAAAAGCTTAGATGCCCCAATATTTTGTTCCATAACCATTTCTCTTATGTTTTTCGTAGATAACATTGTTCATGAACTCCTTTTAGTATATATATATATTTCTTGGAGCTCTTGTACCTTTGATTATGGTCATTCTTGTGTCAAGCTCACGAACCACACATTCTATGGATCAAAACACAACTTCATTTCCTTGAACACACATTTAACTAACACTCAATAATTTTTGCTTTAAACCATCAACATACATAACATTTCTAGCTTTGACCTTTTCTTTTAGATAAATAAAACCTTTATCCTTAATGACAGCTGGTGTGTCATTTCCAAAAGAGACATTCTTTTCCTTTTCTAAAGGATTGTATAAAATGTGTTTATCTTTATCACCTGTCATGTGTTTTGAGCATCCACTATCAATGTACTCGTGATTTTCTTGTCCTTTTGCAAACAGAGCTATATAACATCTTTCTTACTGTAGTTCCTTCTTCTTCCATACCTTGGAGTTGGATGATGTTTGCTCCTTTTGATATGTTGGCTGAAATTTTCTCCTGCATTCAGATTCTTCATGACCAAATTTATTGAAAAATGAATATTCAATTTCATCTTCAAGAGGAGAAAAGTTATTATAAGGGCTCTTCTTGATTTTGGTCACACTCCTTTGTTTTCTTTCTTCTTTAGCCATGATATTTTTGTAAGAAACACATTGAGAAGCCTTATGACCAAAGTTATGGCATGAAAAATATTGTCCATTAAAGAAGAAGGTTTCGTGATCATAAAATCTTTTGGTATTGTTCACCTATTGGTTGGTTCTTCTATTGATGTTCACCTTTGGAGTAAAATGGGAATGATTTACCTGGGGAGTACCTTTAGGCTTTTTCTGAGGATAGACGCGTTGTTCACTCGTTTTCTTTGCATCAAGATAACTTCTGGTGATGGCTGAAGGCTTTTCTGGTTGTGATGTTTCTCTACTGTATCCAAGACTAGTGTTTAAAAGAGGAGAACTTTGAACCTTGATGATTTCATCGAAGGTTTCTGATCCCTGAGAAAATATAAGATTCATAGATTTTGTCTTCTAAGTTCTTTTCTTAGGTTCACTACTTCACATTCTATTTTTTCATTGTTATTTTCTATTTCAGTGAACTGATGTGTCAAAGTGTCTATGACCATATTATTTTCTTGCAAAAGGATTTTAAGTTGAGTGATCTCTTCAAGAAAATAATCTTCTTCCAAGGCATCCATAAAATCATCATTTTCATAATCCATGAGTAGTTTAATATCTTGTTTAGAATCACCTTCAGCACTATTAGACATGGCATCACTATCTTCATGAGTATAATAACTTCTTCTATTAACAAATTGTTTCCTATTACCTTTTGTAGGATCCTTACCTCTTTCATGGTTATCTTTATCAGGACATTTGGAAGCATAATGACCAACTCTACCATAAACAAAACATTTGAAGGGAAGCTTACCTTTGAATCTTCTAGTACCGAGTTGAAGTTTCTTCACAAAGTTTACCTTGTCTTCTTCTCATATATATCCTGATTCCTTGAGATCTTCCTTTTCTTTTCCCTTTTTAGTGGCTTTGGAAGTAGCTTCTATGACTTCTGATGGACCTCCTTTCCTCATTTCAAAGGTAGTTAAAATTTCATGAAGTTGAACAACAGTAACAGATTGTAGATCCCACTTCTCTTCAATGGAAGGTACTTTTGACTCAAATTTAAAAGATAGAGATATTAAATTTTTCTCTACTATAGTAGCCTCCTTAATTAATTAACCCATATTATACATATGATTTACAATCTCATATACTTGTAAAAAGTAACTAGCAATACTTTCATCACTATGCATCTTGAGAGTTTCATATTGAATTCTAAGGGTTTGGATCTTAGCATGTTTTACCTAGGAGTATCCTTCGTAGCTCCAAAAGATTTTATCCCATATTTCTTTGGTTGTGTTGAGCTACATTACTCTGATGAATTCTGATTCTGATATACTTCCTAATAATGCATTGATGACTTTGGCATTTGTTTCATATAATTTCTTATCTATTGGATCTATTGGAATTGTTGCTGGATATTGGTATTGATACCAAAAATATTTTTCTTGTGATGCATTAAAGAATTACATATTAAGCTTGAATTTAACCATGAAATTGCAAGTGCATAAAAGAAGAGGAAGAGAAGAATAACAAGTCATGCATAGAAGACACATGATTGATATCGGAGTTTGTCTAGGAGGGACTACATCTCCGAGCTCTGCTCGAATTAGTGGGGACACCTTGTTTTCATTAGATGGAAAAATAATGAAAGTACACCAAAATAAACATGAAGACCTTATACCTCCAAAATTGACGAAGCCTGAAAATTGTAGACTCTTGATGGTGAAGCAGATAGCATCGTTGAGTTCGTGGTGTCGAGAAATGCTAAAACAATATAAAATTTGTTGAAAACTGACAAAATGAAAATCTTCCCACTTGAGAATTACTCAGATCATGGTTCCACCACCTACAAATCAACTCAACTCGAACTACGTGCACGCTCCCCCTCCCCAACGCACTATGCAAAAATGTTTATTTAATATTTGATGGGCAGATTTACCAATAATTTGGTTTGGTGTTGTTAGCTCTACTACATCTTTGAATATTTAATGATCAAAGAACTGGTTGGGCTGTGCTGGTGATGCTTACAAGAAGTCCGCAGCAGTCCTTGCCCTCCTCCTCTGCCATTTTTCTACACTCCCATAACCCCCCTTTTATCCATGTTTACTCTGAATTTCTTTATAAACCCATATTTCCCATGCCCCGGGTGCTAAGTCTAAATGTCATATAACCTCGGTAGCCCAATCAAGCGCCTTTTGCAAGCCTTTTTCCCCCTTACATCAATCAATAAACACGTGCACTAAGCCTCACGCAATTCTCTCCATTCGACCATCGATCTCCCAATGCAAAGGTATTCGCAGCTTCTGCTCTGGTAACCTGCATGTTTGTTAACCCGTGGGGAAAGCAGTTTCCCTTGTGTTGCGTCCGCCATGTGTCACCCTTTTATTGCATCGCTTCCCATGTGTATGAACTCCACCACCTCCAAAAAGCGGTGCGGGGAAACTGCTTACCGCCGACATGTACGTCCTCTGCCTGTTAACGCCCGCACACCTTTCTCGTGCGATGACCATTGGATTCGCTGTGCCTTGATTCGACGGCCCACATTTGCACATTTGTCTTCGCCCATTTTCCCCAATAGCTCCCTCCAATTCAATCTCCACCATCCATCTGCGAGATCCAACGGCTATTGTTTACTCCCGGTCCCTCTCATTTGCTCGTCATGAAGTCTTCGCCACCTTTGACTGTTCTCTGCTGCCAAAGAATGAAGGTGATCAGCTCCCTGTACCCGACATATTTACTCTTCAACTACCTCATTCAAGAGCACTATGGCCAAAGAACAAAAGGACACTCCTCAAGTAGTTCACAACATTTCTCAGTTATGGATCATTCTTCCACAGGACATTCTACCTACTCAGGAAGGACAACCAAGTAGTAGGAATGTCAAATATATTCATTCAAGCATCAGATTGTAGTAGATATTTTTATGAGATAGTTAATGTGGTTGGTGTTCCATTATGACCCCTCCACGCATAGGATAGCAGATATTTTTTTAATCAACTTCTATATATATCCAGAACTCAGAATGTAATAGGGTGGATGGTTTTGGTTTTGATGTAAGGTTCAACTTCTAGAGACTATAACTACTGTGATAGTTGCAGCGTTTGGTCTTCATTTTCAGCTAATACAAGCTTCTTTTCTTGTTAATTTCTCACTTTCCACTTCTTCTTTGTTCCAGGTTGTGCCTGTTATGAATTTTTCATGTGCTCTTGATGTTTAGCATTAGAGGGGCTGTCATCCCACCTTTGTGCTAGAATCTAGTCAGTATTATTGAATGTGTATGCAGGTTTCTGTTGTTTTAATGCCAAAGAGCTGTCATCCTGTCTGTGTATTAGGAAACAGATTTACAGACCTTTTAACTGGTTGCAGCTAGCCATCACATGCTCTTATGCATCTGCTGGTGCAATCAGTATTCTCCATGTTCACCTATTCCTTAAACTGTGAGTAATTGGTGGTCTAAAGCCTTGTAGTCTGGGGGTGTTCACCCATGTCTGGGGTCAAGCATAGTAGAAGTGGTTATCTGGCTTGAATATGCATCAGACCTTCCATTAATCCATTTCCAACATTTTGTGAGTTTGTAATGTTCCCGAGCATCTCTGAGATACAACCTAGGAGAGTTTCTTGGGGTGATAACATTAATTGGCGCCGCTTCCGGGGAGAGGAGGTTGAAGCTCAGCTTCCCTGGGAGATGAAACAGTTCTAGATTTTGATGATAGATAAAGTCTAGGCACATTACTGTTTGTAATCATCTATCTGGCGACTCTAGTAGAGGAAGACCAACCTTTGGCAACTCCACATTGTAGTTTTGGCTCTGTTTGTGAGACATACTCGAAGAAATCCTCATAAATCACCAACTGAACCAGTACCTAACCCTGAGAAGATTATCAAGTCAAAGAAAACTTCACTGAAAGGAGCATCAGGATCAGGTAAGCCTAAGAAATCTTATGTATCTCTGCAAGAGGAGGTCATAGTTGAGAATAGACAGTTTGAAGAATTAGAACCTTGTATTGTAAGTGAAGAATCACTTGCAGAGATTCATACAGCTCCTTGTTCATTTAGGTCCCCTTTGGATCTCAGTCCAAAGAATGCATCCCATACAGTCCATCATATTCCCTTGTCTCTCTCATCCATTTCTTTGTTCCCTATCATTCAATCTACCAGTAGCATTCCACATACCCCAGTCATGGTAGGATAGAAAGCACCTATGAGGATGGAAAGGATTGTTGCTACTAGGTATGGACCCTTAGTTTTGCCGGTTCCTTTGAATGCCATGCCTGTAGGAGAGTACCACAAAATACATGCCTAAGTTCATTGGTACAGATGGGGTAACTGCTGAAGAACACCTTGAAGCTTTTTACAGTTATGCTGATAATTTATATATTAGTGAAAATGATGTGTGGATGAGAGTTTTTGTCTAGAGCCTTGATGGAGAGGGCAGAAAATGGTTCAGAGAATTGACCCCTAGATCTATTGCTGATATTGAAGCCTTAGATGATGCATTTTTGAGGCACTAGGGAAATAAAAAGGACTTGCTGTATTACCATACTGAGTTTGGTAGCCTGAAGAGAGAAAATGGGGAATCTTTGCCTAATTTTAATAAAAGATTTAATAGGATGTATAGTAAAATACCAGCTGAGGTAAAGCCAACTCCCACTTTAGCCAAACTCACATATGCCAATTCTTTTGACTCTAATTTCTGCCTATTGTTAAGAGAAAGAAGATGTGCTACTCTAGCAGATATGCAGGATGCATCTCTAGAAGTAGAATCTAATATTATGGCTACAGAAAAGCTTAAAAGTCACTCTGACAGAAGAAGGTAGAGAGGTGAGGCTTCTTCTTCCTCTGCTCCTCTTCACAGCCTAAATTAGATAAAATGACTAGAATGATAAAGTCATTGGCTGCTGAGATATTGAAGTTGAAAGTTGAGCAGAACTCAAGAAAAACAAGGCAACATAACACATTTGCTCCAAGAAACTCAAATCCATATAGAAGAGCAAATGAGTAGCTACAAATCATCCAGAGGGGTAAAGAACTAAATGAAGAGCACAAAGTTAAAGCTCCTTTCCAAAATGTAGTCATGGAGGAGAAATATATTGAAGATGAGGATGAAATACATTGCATGGAAGATAAAGGGAGTGCTGCCTTCTTGACAATAGCCGAATATGTAGAAGCTTTGCTGTAAGAACAAGACAATCAAAGGTAGGACAGAGAGGCTATTTTGCAGATTGGTGAATAGCAAAGATATAATTTGAGGTCGAATGCAAATAATGTCAAGGAGAATCCTACCCAAAGAGCTACTGTCCAAAAATAATTACAAAATATCAGACAGAAAAACCAACAGGTAATCCAGTCATCCTCAAGTCACCAGTTCAAGAGGTAAGAGGCCCTGATAAGTACCCTTCCACTTTCAGCTTTGAAGTAGAAATTCAGAAATTAAAAATATTTGTGCCTCTGTTAGAACTTGTAAAGAGTGAAGTGTTTATAAAACCTATCCTTGAAGCTCTTGAGCTGGAAGCCACACAAGCCTCCACTGACTCTGTCATTTTGGAAGATGATAGACCTATAGTTGTGCTTAGCCCAATGACTGAACCTGCTGATGATAATTCTCCATCTTTTTATGTTTCCTTGACCATTCATGATAAAATCCTTCACAACTACCTGCTAGACATAAGAGCTAGCCATAATCTGATGCCAAAAGCTATGATGGAAGAGTTAGGCCATGATATCACTAGACCATATCATGATCTATTCTCATTTGATTCAAGGAAAGTAAAATGTTTGGGATTGATTAAAGATTTAGCCATTACCCTAACTCAGTTGCCCATGAAGAGCATGGTGATGGATATTGTGGTAGCAGATGTCCCTCCTAAGTTTGGCATGCTACTGTCTTGAGGATGGATTAAGAGACTAGGTGGGACATTACAGAATGATTTATCTTATGCTACTATCCCAGTTTTTGGAGGAGAAAGCAGGAGATTATATAGAGAAGCACAACTGGCATACATCATCAGTGATGAAAAGAATCCTTCTAATCATCCTATTTATGTAGTGGACACTGATTTTGGATCTTATATTCTCCAAATAGAAGAATCTAAGAAGGCCTCCTTGTAGCTCAGGAAACAAACAGTTCAGGCTGAGGAAGAGCAAGGAAGTCAAGTTTGGGAAATTTTCTTTGATGGAGCATGTTCCAGGGAGACTACAGGAGCAGGGGTGGTGCTAGTATCTCCAAAACAAGAAAGCACACAACTGTCTTTTAGGCTAGCATTCCAAGTCACAAACAATATAGCAGAGTATGAGGCTCTGATATTGGGCTTGAACGTAGCTAAAGGTAGAGGAATAAAGAACATAAAAGTGTTTGGAGATGCTGACCTGATCATTCAGCAAGTAAATAAAACATTTCAGGCAAAGCAGCCAAGGCTGAAAGCATACAGAGATGAGGTATGGAGACGCAAAGATTTCTTTGACAATTTTTGTATTTCATATATTCCTAGAGCCAAAAATCAGATTGTTGATTCCCTTGCTGTGTCTGCTAGTCTATTTATCCCTCCCATGACCCCCAAACTAGTTTATGAAGTGAAAATGAAATATAGACCATCCTTCCCTGATAATGTCCAGCATTGGAAAGCTTTTGATGATGATGATGAGATAAATAGGTTTCTTCAAGTCATTGATGAGTTTTCTGAAATGCAAATTGACCAAGAGAATGAAGCCTTGGAAGAAAATCCCTAGGTACAGCTTAGAAACAAAATTGGAAAAGATAGCATAGTCCAACTTCCCAGCAATCATATACCTAAGGGTATGATTCCTTTAGAAACACTGTTTGACCATAATGATGTGCCTTAGAAGGTTTCCCAAAAAGAAGAACAATCTGCAGTCTGTAAGCACGATATATGAAGTCCCAATCAGCCAAGACACATAAATTTGTCCACTCACCTGTCTACTGACCAAAGTTCAAAATACTGCAAATTAATGAAGCAATTTGCTGATGTGTTTGCCTGGGAGTATAGTGACCTGAAAACACATGATAAAAACATAATCCAGCATAAAATCCCTCTAGAGAAAGACACCATACCTTTCAAACAGAAGCTGAGTCCAATAAATCCTATGCTTCTTCCTTTGATTGAAAAAGAAATTAAAAAGTTGCTGGTTGCCAAGATCATAGTCCCTCTTAGATATTCAAAGTGTGTAGCCAACCTAGTAGTGGTGAGGAAGAAAAGTGGAGAAATCAGACTTTGTGTTGATTTCAGAAACTTAAACAAATGCTCTAAGAAAGATAACTATCCGCTACCCAAGATGGAGCATTTGTTGCAGAAAGTATCAGGGGCCAAAGTAATGTCTTTCTTAGATGGAATTTCAGGCTTTAATCAAATCATTGTGCATCCAGATGATCAATAAAAGACTACATTTACCACTCCTTTGGGCACTTTTATGTATGCCAAGATGCCTTTTGGACTGATGAATGCTAGAGCCACCTTTCAGAGAGCTATGGATATAGCATTTGTAGGAGAGAAGGATAAATTTGTCCTTATCTACCTTGATGACATAACAGTATACTCCAGCACCCATCAAGATCATTTGCAGAATTTGAAGAAAGTGTTCTTGAAGTGTAGAAGGTTTGGGATTTCAGTCAATCCTAAGAAATCACAATTTGCTTTAGAAGAAGGCAAGCTATTAGGACATATTGTTTCTGCTGCAAGTGTCCGAATTGACCCAGAAAGGGTAAAGGCCATACAAACTTTGTCTGTCCCGAGATCGAAGAAGGATATCCAATACTTTCTGGGTAAAATTAATTTTGTGAGGAGGTTTATACTAAATTTTTCAGAACTAGTGAAGCATATTACCTTCACGTTGAGAAAAGAGTCAGAGGTAAGATGGATTGATGCAGTAAGAAAATCATTTGATTCCATCAAAAAGGCTATAATGGAATCTCCCACATTAATAAGTCTAGATTATAGCAAGGAGTTCCATGTTTTCTCATTTGCCTCTGAAGATACCATTGCAGCAGTGTTTGTTGCAGGCAAATGAAGAAGGTTCAGAACATCTAGTAGCATTTTTTAGCAAAAACTTGAGGGATGCTGAACTGAGGTATAATATCATTGAAAAACAAGCATATGCTCTTATCAAATCTTTAAAATCTTTCAGAATTTACATTCTGCATTCCAAGATAATTGCATATGTGCCATTTGCTGCAATAAAAGATGTCTTAACACAACCTGATGCTGATGGAAGAAGGGCTAAATGGATCACAAACTTGATTGAATTTAATATAGAATTGAAACCCACTAAGATTGTCAGAGGTCAGGGCCTTGCTAAGTTGTTAGCCAAAGAAAATTACAGAACTTTGGACATAAACCTTATGTGCTTGAATTCAGAAAATGGTCAAACAAAAGAAGAAATAATAATTGAACTAGAGAGAGAGCAATCAGTGGCAGAAAATCTAGCTTCTTGTGATTGGTATTCTGCAATAATTAAATTTTTGCTGAAGCTAGAAATCCCTCCTAGCTTTACTCAAAGTCAAGCCAGAACGATTAAGCTTAGAGCTGCTAAATATTGCATTAATGGAAATCTGCTCTATCAGAGGGATCCACGAGGAGTGCTTTTGAGGTGTCTGGACAAAGAACAATCAATAGAATTCATGCAGCAGCTTCACTCCAGCATGTGTGGAGGGCACCATTACTGGAAGACTACAGCTCACAAAATCCTAAGAGATGGTTATTATTGGCCCTCCTTATTTTCTGATGTATTGTCATTTGTTTAATCTTGTGACAGGTGCCAAAGATTTGAAGGAAAACAACAGTTGAAGTCCCTGGCCTTAAAATCAATATTTACAAAAGGACCTTTTTAGCAGTGGGGCTTGGATTTCATTGGAGAAATTAGTCCACATTCTAGTGGCCATCACAAATGGATATTAGTAGCCATTGATTATTTCACTAAATGGATTGAAGAAATCCCTGCCAGGAAGGCTGATCATAATGTGGTCATGAAGTTTTTAATTGAAAATATCTTTATCAGATTTGGTTGTCAACACAAATTAGTCACAGATAATGCAGCAACAGCCTTTAGAGCAAAAGAACTGGTGGAAATGTGCAATTCAATGGGCATTAAACTAGTTCATTCCACCTCATATTATCCTCAAGGAAATGGTCTAGCAGAATCCTCTAACAAGAATTTAATAAGGATAATTAAGAAGCTGTTGGAGGACAACAAAAAGAACTGGGATTCCAAGCTCAAATATGCACTTTGTGCTGACAAAGTGACCATTAAGAAATCCATAGGGAATTCTCCATTTAAGCTGGTGTATGGCACAGAGGTAGTATTTCCAATTTAGCTTACTCTCCCTGTGGCAAAGTTCCTTCAAACAGAACAGAATGAGGAAGAAGATATGGCAAAAAGAATCACATATTTAACAGAGGTACATAAAATCAGAGAACAACTGGTTTAAAGGGCTGCAGCACATCAAAAAAAGATCAAGGAAGCTTTTGACAGGAAAACAAAAGTAGATAATTTGCAGGTTGGTGACTTGGTTCTGAAATGGGACGCACTGAAGGAAAAGAAAGGAAATCATGGGAAATTTGATGCTTTTTGGATATGGCCTTTCATCATTCTCATATTCAAGGGAACAACACCTCCATACTGAATAGTATGGGAGGGGAACCAGTTTTTGATGGCCCAGTTAGTGGGCATTTTCTGAAAATTTATGTGATTTAAGGTCTGATGGCCTTAATATCATAGATATTTTATTTTTATTGGTTTTAGTGTAGGATCAGACAGGCTCTGTGCCCAATGAAACACTAGGAATTTTGCTAATTAGTTTTGTTCAGGAAGGCATTGATCTGCAGGTTCTTGAGACCTCACAGGGAGGATCTCATCCTCAGAAGGAGCCAATGTTAGTTCTTTTACATGTTTGAATATTTAATGATCAAAGAACTGGTTGGGCCGTGCTGCTGATGCTTACAAGAAGTCCACAACAGTCCTTTCCCTCCTCCTCTGCCATTTTTCTACACTCCCATAGCCCCCGTTTTATCCATGTTTTACTCCAAATTTCTTTATACACCCATATTTCCCATGCCCCGAGTACTAAGTCTAAATGTCATATAACCTCGGTAGCTTGACCGAGTGCCTTTCACAAGACTTTTTCCCCGTCACATCAATCAATAAAAACGTGTGCTAAGCCTCACGCAATTCTCACAATCCGATCGTCCATGTCCCAATCCAACGGTATTCGCAGCTCCCGCTCCTGTAACCTGCATGTTTGTTAACCCGTGGTTCTGCCTGTTGCGTCTACCATATGTCACCCTTTTATTGCATCGCTTCCCCTATGTACAAACTCCACCACCTTCGAAAAGTGGTGCAGGGAAACCGCTTACTGCCCACATGTACGTCCTGTGCCTATTAACGCCCATACACCTTTCTCGTGCGATGACCATTGGATTTGTTGTGCGCTGATTTGACGACCTACATTTGTCTCTACCCGTTTTCCCCAATAGCTCCCTCTAATTCAATATCCACCTTCCATCTACGATATCCAATGGCTATTGTTTACTCCCGGTCCCGCTCATTTGCTCGTCATGAAGTCTTCGCCACCTTTGACTGTTCTCTCCTCCCGAAGAATGAAGGTGATCAGCTACCTGTACCCAGCATATTTACTCTTCAACTACCTCATCCAAGAGCACTATGACCGAAGAACAAAAGGGCACTCCGTGAGGAGTTCGCAACATTTATCAGTTATGGATCATTCTTCCATATGAAATTCTACCTGCTCAGGAAGCACAACCAAGTACCAGAAATGTCAAATATATTCATTCAAGCATCAGATTGTAGCAGAGATTTTTATCAGATAGTCAATGTGGTTGGTGGTCCATTATGACCCCTCCACGCATAGGATAGCTTATAGTTTTGTAATCAACCTCTATATATATCTAGAACTCAGAATGTAATAGGGTGGATGGTTTTGGTATTGATGTAACGTTCAACTTCTAGAGACTGTAACTACTATGATACTTGCAACGTTTGGTCTTCATTTTCAGCTAATACAAGCTTCTTTTGTTGTTAATTGCTCACTTTCCACTTCTTCTTTGTTCTAGGCTATGCATGTTATGCATTGTTCATGTGCTCTTGATGTTTAGCACTAGAGGGGCTAGCATCCCACCTTTGTGTTAGAATCTAGTTAGTATTATTAAATGTGTATGCAGGTTTCTGTTGTTTTAATGCTAGAGAGCCGTCATCGTGTCTATGTATTAGGAAATAGATTTACAGACATTTTAATTGGTTGCAGATGACCATAACATGGTCTTGTGCATCTGCTGGTGTAGTCAGTATTCTCCATGTTCACCTATTCCTTAAACTGTGAGTAATTGGTGGTCTAAAGCCTTGTAGTCTGGGGGTGTTCACCCATGTCTAGGGTCAAGCGTAATAGAAGTGGTTATCTGGCTTGAATATGCATTAGACCTTCCATTCATCCATTTCCAACATTTTGTTGAGTTTGTAATGTTCTCGAGCATCTCTAAGATACAACCTAGGAGAGTTTCTTGCGATGATAACAGGTGTAATGACAACATTAGGAAAATAGTTGAGGAGGGGTCGGGGGATCAAACCTTGGCCCTCCTAAGTTACCCATGCAATAATTCTTTTGCATAGTTTATTTGGGGATGTGTCCATTGGTCTTGGTGGCCCACTCCACTATTTCTGTGTCAGCGGTTTCACTACAATGGGAGGTGGTGAGGGAAGTGGGGTTTACAGCTTGTGCCTCACCATTATGGTATTATTTAGTTAAGAGGGCACCGAGGGTGGCGCGGTCATGGCTGCTCACCCCTTAATTAATCTTCGGTGGTTGAGGGAGGGCTAGTGGGGGTCATGGCCCATTTGCCCATAGTTAAATTATATTTTCATAGGTTGGATTGGGGGGTGGCGAGGTTGGTGGCCCAACACACCAAAATTTTATATTTTTTTGTTTAATTTAACCATAATTATTCATTTTTCAAAATTCAAAAAATAACCAAAGGAGACAAAATAAATAGACCACAAATTCGCTTAGAATCTGGCCTAGGTTGGCCGGAATTTGGTGGCAAGATTTTGTCCAAATTGCTACCTCCTTAAGCCTGCCCAGTCACCCAAGTCAACCTTGAACTTTGACTGCTCCTAACTTTCGCATATTGACTCAGTTTGATGAACTGTTCACACCACCGCAATCACAACGATGAGATCTTCAACATGAACCTAGTTTGAGTAGAATCCAAGCACTTTTATTTTTGACCCTTCCTAAGCCCTCTTGGACTTCTGCATGTGTCTGGAGCCACCTAGATCAATCCTCCCCACTAAGGAGCTTTTGGACCCAAAAATCATTTACAGTTACCACACTGCTTGTGCCCTTTTCAATCCACACTTTGAATCACCTGCACGTGAAACTAGTACATTCTTTGCAATCATGCACACCACACATGGCTTAACAACCCTTCCCTCCCAAGAGTTTATAGCACACACTCATTGACCAAGGATTACATAAAAAGTATTTAATACCTCAAATATTATTAAGGAAAGGCCAAAATATCGTCATTCTGTTTTGAAGTGATGGAAGACACCATCACTTTTATATTTACTTGCAGTGTATGATTTACAATGGTGGCCATAACAAGCTACTACCTCTAAAAAAAATAACTTAATAAAGAAGACCACTGTGAATGGGGTGGATTCATTTGTTGAACATGTTCACCTTTTGCCTCCTCTCACAATGTTTCTGGGGCATGGAGTATCAAACTCATGGTTTGTTGGTGTCCCTCTTTGTTGGAAGGATTACAACGATTCCTTTTCCTCCAAACATTCGGGGCTACCTTGGGTTGCTTTCCCTGGGTGTTCCTCTGATAAGCGTTCATGGATCCCTCACTATTGCTGGAATGTGAGGAATAATTTTCATCGTCTATCATTGACCGGTTACTAGCTATATTGGACCTTTCTCCCATTTCCTTTATGGCATATCTGAGTCCTGTATGATGCAACGTTTCCTTGACTTCGATGGAGTTTACGATGCCTTGACCTTCAATGCTGAGGCCCTTTCCCTGATACCCCATTTTCTTCAATACTTTGGATCCAATCCCTGTAGTATGTTTTTGAAAAGCAATGAACTTATCATCATGTAAACCATATGAAACTGGAGAATTATTTTTTACCTTTTGGTAGCAATGTTGCAGCTTTTCCGAGGCCTCATACTGAAATTGCAACTGGTGTAGTAATTTTTTTTTTCTTTCCTTGCCTCCTATAGAAGCCCCCTTAGCTTAGCATTCTCTGCTTGGATGTGGTGGTTCATATCCTCAAGTTCTTGGAGTCCTACTGCGCGAAGTTTATTTTTCGTTATGTCTATTAAAACCCTTGACTCACTGCCAGAATCAGACCCCAAATCTATTGGTCCTTCTACCGTGATCCCAAGGGCTGCAAACATCATTCATTGCCGAAATTAGACCCCAAGTCAATGGGCTTACCTCATCCAAATCTTGTAGTTGTGAGCTTCTCAACTTCCTCTAACTCGGAATATTGGTTTTGCTGCACAATGATGATGACATTCTACTTCCCCTTTTTATCATTTCTTTCAAGTCTCAGCTCAAGGTGCAGCTTCCAACAATTTTCTTCATCATGCCCCTCTTTCTCACAATTTTTACAAGAGGTATTTGCTCCCCTTCTCCTAGCTACAGTGGTTCTCTTTGTGTGGTCATCTTGTCCATTTGTTCCCATGTTTTGCAAATGAATGGCCTTTACACTGGGTGAGTCAATCGTAGTAGGTTCAAGCAATAATAATGAATGTTTAATGTAACTATGAAATAATCCAATATACTTATTTACTACTTCAGGTGAGTCAAGTGCAATGCCCAAATTAAGTGTTTGTTTGCTAAACTCCTCCGTAAAGCTCTAAACATCCTGACCTCTACCTTTCCTTAAGTATTTCCAATCCATTAAGGCTTGTTTCTTATAACCCAAGGGATAAAAGTTTTCTTTCAATGCAACAATGAAACTAGGCCATGAGGAAAGAAGATTACCCACACTCTTACTACTTCATAATTTGCTCTCCCACCAGATGAGAGTGGTGCAACTCAACTGAAGAGAGGCCAACTAAATCTTTGCCTCATCCTCTTCGATCTGCTGAATCCTGATGTAGATCTAAATTTTCTTAATCCATTTATAAAGCTTTTCTGCATTACTTTAACCGTTATACATGGGTAGATCAAATTTGACATCTAATTTAAAGAAAGGTTTCTTAGATGCACCCCTTGAATTTCTATGATGATGGTGATGAGAGGAAGAAGATCTTTCACTCGTGGAAGGGGAAGGAGGGGGCTCTTCCCCACCATTTCCATGCACTGAACCTTTTTCTTCTTCCTTTTTCCCTTCTGCTTTCTCCAGCCTTGAAACCAATCGACTGACAATTTCTGCCATTGTATAGAAGGTTTTGCGGAAATTGAGCTCCTCTTTGTAACAAGCCCCTTCATCTGCCATGCTCCTCTTCTGATGTGCACGCCTCGCTTGAAGATCGAAAGAATTTAGTTTCCCTTTGCCTCTTCGGAGCCTGTTTCTCGTTAGCATACAAACATGAAATTCGCATCTACAAGGACCAACTCTAATACCACTTGATCCCAAAAATATTTTCCTTGTGATGCATTAAAGAATTACATATTAAGATTACATTTAACCATGAAATTACAAGTACATAAAAAAAGAGGAAGAGAAGAGTAGAAAGTCATGCATATAAGACATAAGATTGATATCGTAGTTTGTCTAAGAGGGACTACGTCTCCGGGCCCTCCTCGAATTAGTGGGGAGGCCTTGTTTTCATTAGATGAAAAAATAATGACAATACATCAAAATCAACATGACGACCTTATACCTCCAAAATTGACAAAGCCTAAAAATTGTAGACCCCTGATGGAGAAACGAGCAACATGGTTGAGTTCGTGGTGTTGAGAAATGCTAAAACCATATAAAATTTGTTGAAAACTGATGAAATGAAAATCTGGCCCCAAGGAGAAATTACTCTAATCATGGTTCTGCCCCTCTCTACACTACTCATGGTTCTGCCACCTGCAAATCAACCTACCTCAAATTACCTGCACGCTCCTCCTCCCCAACGCTATGTGCAAAAAGGTTTATTTAATATTTGATGGGTGGATTTACCAATAATCTGGTTTTCGTGTAATGGGAACATTTGAAAATTAGTTGAGGATGGGTCAGGGGATCAAATCCCATCCCTCCTGAATCATCCATGCAATAATTTTTTTGCATATTTTATTTGGGGGTGGATCCGCCTGTCTCGGTGGCTCGCTCCCCTATTTCTCCACTAGCGGTTTCTTTATAATGAGAGGTTGTGAGGGTAGCGGGGTTGACAACCTGCGCCCCACCATTATGGAATTATTTAGTTAAGAGGGCTTTGGGGGTGGCACGGTCATGGCTGCCCACCCCTTAATTAATCTTTGGTGGTTGAGGGAGGGTCGACGGGCATCATGTCCCATTAGCCCATAATTAAATTATATTTTTATACATTGGATTGGGTGTGTGGAAAGGTTGGTGGCCCGCCACCCTAAAATTATATATTTTTTTGTTTAATTTAACCATAGTTAGTCATTTTTGAAAATTTTAAAAATGACCAATGGAGACAAACTAATAGGCTACAAATTCGCCCGAAATCTGGCCCAGGTTGGGTAGAATCTAGTAGCTGAATTTTGTCCAAATTGCTGCCTCCATAAGCCTGCCCAGTCACCCAAGCCAACCCTGAACTTTGACTGCTCCTAACTTTCACATATGGACTCAGTTTGACAAATTGTTCACACCATCAAGATCATTAGGACGATATCTTCAACATGAACCTGGTTCAAGCACATTCCAAGAAATTTTATTTTTTACCCTTCCTGAGCCCTCTTGGACTTCTACATGTGTCTGGAGCCACCTAGGTCTGGTATCCTCCTTCCACAATTTCCCAAACATCATCTCCAAGTGAAATAATATAGGCTTTGGTTCTTGTCTTCCAATATGTTAAGTTATTTATGTTAAATATTAGTGGTCTGGTAGATCCCATTTGTTCATGATTGCTCATCTTGAGAGATCTTCCTTCAAGCAATCAAGCTTATTTTGAAGGACCCCCTTCAATACCAATTATTGGGAAAAACACTAAGAGGGGGGTGGGGGGGGGGGGGGGGGGGGGGGGGGGGGCGCGGGTGAATAGTATATAAAATTTCACAATAATAATTTTCTTTTTCAAAATGTATAGACTACTTTACAGAAATCAACCAGCGTATGTCCACGCCTATAAAGAATGAAACCAATGTATAGATAATAGACTTTGATAAACAACTAAATCACTGTCTTAAATAAGAACATGATGCATTTACTAAGTATTAAAAAGATGCAGTAAGAATAGAATAAATCAACACACATAAGCAAAACACAAGAACGCCAATCTTTTTCAGGTGGAAACCCAATATGGGAAAAAACCACTGCCATTGTTGTCTCAGTCTTAGTTCTTCTTATGATAAAAATTGTTTACAAGATTTGTGCTGGTGCATATTTTTTCCAGTATGTAGTCATCTACCTATTAAAGGCTACAACCTTCACTCATTGTCTAGCTTTTACTGGAATGGAGCTCCAACCCCCTAGCTCTTGTACTGGTTGATATGTTTCCCAATATGTAGGCATGAGCCTACAGAAGGCTACTACCTTCGCTCTTCCTCTAGGGACCACATTTCATACATTTTCAGCCTGGATACTCTTGGTACAGAACATAATATGTAGGCCACATTTCATCAAATTTTCATATTGGACCCATCAGTAACATTGAAGCTCAAGATCAATCACCACTATAATACAACCATCAAATACAACTGCATCTACCAACAATCAGTCAATCTGAATAGTCAGATCACTGTCACCAGAACAGAGATGAACCTAGAACACTGCATCAACAACCAGAACTAACTCCAACCTCAAAAATCATATGTCATAATGTATACGTTGCTTTAATGAAGACAACCTGCATGTATACACTAATTTCTATAACCCAACCTACATATACCTCTAAAGATATTGAATTATTAAAGTTCTCAACCAAAAACACTATTACCCAAAGACGTTCTAAAGATCTATTGTCATGTTATAGAGTTCTAAATAGATAGCAGCAATGATCGCCCTTCTTACTCAATCAATCAATCAACCATACTTAATCACCTTATACAATCAATTTTACTTCATACCTAATGAAGACATCATTGAGAAACAATAGTAAAATAACAACACTGATCAGATAGATCATTCATTTATGAACACCAAGACCTTCATCTACATAAGAGACTTGGAAGTGTCGAACCCACGTGTATACATGCCTTCACCAAGGCAAACTAGTGTATAGATGTGCAAATAATGACTTATAACTTCGTAGCTTTTCAACACTTTAGATATACCCAGATCATAGTATATAAAGGATAAAACATGCGTTATAAATCAAACCTAGACTATCCATTATCATATCATACAATGATAAGTTATTTCAGGTCTCATAATCCTGATGCAACATTATATCCAAGGGTGCACAAGATATTTCAGATCTATATCATAACTATAGTCCCTACAACACAAAATATACTTCATATAGAAGTATTCATGAAAAACCCTTTCACTTCCACCCTTAGCCCTTTGATCTTCTCCTACTTATATAATAGAGCCTTTGTCAATACCATGTGTTAGGTTCCTATATCAATAGGAGTCATAATTTTGAATGACTAAGGTTAAGCCTTGTAATATTGTACATACCTTTGCTTTCTGCAAATGTTTCCCATATTAAAAATATATATATATATGTAAAGAGGGTATGTCCTAAAAGAATAAACAAAGGACAAAAAGAATGAAAAGGTCAAAAAAATGAAATATATGGACCCCAAAAGACAAAAAGAGACCATGAAAGTGTGCAATTCAAAATGCCATTACTATTTACCTTTTATGCACAATGAATGGTTGTGTGTAGCTTATTACTTATGCCACAATCCATGATAGTCAAAATGCTTAAACTTGGCTATTTCATGCTTTGAATTTTATGTTCATAGGTGTTGGTCACTTTAATTGTTTATTAATTCAAACAACCAAGTGCTACATAAATTGTCAACCCATAGAAGTCTATTTATTTCAAAGGCAACTACACACTAGATGTGCTCAATCTCAAAAGCAATAAAGTTGTAGTAATAAATAATCTAGTCACACCTTGCTCCAAGCAAACTGAAGCTCCACTCTGAGTTACAACAAAAATAATCTATTGCAGAAAGTTACCAAGGAATGCTTAATTTCTTTAAAAGAGTAATCTGATGAAAAGGAATCAATCTGCAAAGGAAAGCACTAGCTATGCTGTAACAGAGAACAGGACCCTATTCCCAAAGAAGGAATCTTCAACACCTGTTTCTGATTACCATGCTTGCCAACTCACCCTATAAACTCAATTTCCAATGAAGCACTCATGAATTAACTGTAGATGAACTAAATAATGCAGCAATCAATTGGAAAAATAGAGTTCAACAATAATGCATAAGCGATATTCAGTAAATAGAACTTTTAACAAGGTATGGATAAGAAACACACTTAACACACTACAGAAATATAATGGATGAATCTTGTGATGAAGGTGGGCCCTGTCCTTCTCACAAGATTCCCCAGGAAATGAGAACTAGAAAGAAATGTTCAGAATATTATTTTATTCATCCATCAATATGTCATGTTACAAAAACATTCCAATTCTTTTCCTTCAGCTAGACCTTCCCGCAGTCTGTCTCTCCCCCTCTAATGTAGATGTATCCTCTTTTTAAAGAGGAGACATCTATTACAATTGATTACATTGTAAGTCTTATCTTTAACCCAATATACCAAAATAGGGGAATCAGTTTTCCCATTAACAAAATGTTGTTACAATGGTTATGGTAGTGCTGACTTTGGATTATGGTCGTTACATCCAGTGTAGCAGCTCCTTTGATGATCTTCTTCTGTTGCTGTCAAATCTAGAATGCAAATCACATCTGTTTCAGCAATGGGATTTTCACATTGTTCTCAACTTTTTCAGCAACTGTAAAAGTAATCTTGCAGTCTCCAGGTTGTTTTAGCAATGTGGACTGCACATCATTCTTTAACTGTTTCAGCAACTATCCGATTCGATGATTAACTATGAAGATAACGTAATTATATGTAAAATAATTTAAACGTATAGTAATGAGAAGAAATATTGTATACCTTTGGAACAAATGGGTTAAAGTAATAATATGAACTTTAAATATAGGTTAGAAAAGGATGACATAATAGCAAAATATATGGTCAAAAAGGGACAATGTGGGATCCTAACATCCCCCCCAACTGAAAGGGTTGGATGTACTCATGCAACTTTAGTCTGAATTTGAGTCTGAATACTGCACCTTGCAATGCAAACTACTTAGGTAGTAAGTGTAGAAGGTGCTATCAGCTAGTTATTTGAAACCATAAGCATTCTGTAATTTCTGCCATGCTGTTGCCTCCTCCTTTTTGGACAACCTGAAGTAAGACTTATATTCCTGTGCTGGCAACCATAGAATAGGGAAATGAAAATGATATCCTAAACATTTTTTGGCACATTGTTGAATTCATTTGACATAGTTAGGTAGTCGAGAAATTGTTGTTTCAAGATTAAGAGGGTTAAAGGGATGATATTCCTTCCTCTCCTTAGGGGACTGTTCCCAAAATAAGTTGTTTGCCTGTAAGGCAAGAGATCCCTTGGATTTGACATAATGTTGGTAGTGTTTTAAGACTACTTCTTGTAACTGTCTGATATGCTCAGTCATCCCTTGTTGCCTTAAAAACTGATGATATTCAGCAATGAAAATGGCAACATTCTGTGGCTCAGATCGAATCCACAGAAGACGATTTTCTTCATTATGCCTTGCTGAAAGGAAGGCATTATGCCTCGTGAGCTGATTGGAAAGGAAAGAAACAAAGGCCTTGATCTAAATATCTCCCACCAGAGGATTCAGATTGAGCTTCCTATCCTCCGGGATGGCTTCATTGTGAAGATACAATTCACAGAGTAAATTTTGTTCACTTGTTGATGCCTCTGTGAAAGTTTTGACAAACTGTTGAGGTGTAGATACCTCATGAGGTCGCCCATCTATAATTTCCTTTACTTGGAAGAACGTTAAGCGTTCTGCAAGAAAAAGAGAATAATTGGAGGACGGTTTTCTGGTGGCCAGTAATCTTTGAACCAAATCAAACATGACAGACAATCAGGTTTTTAGTTGTTCATTTTCCTTGTTTTGGGCACGAGACTGTTCCAAAACTTCCCAATTTTCATATATATGGTTTTGCCACGATGATTTGTGCTCCTACAAGATCGTCTCTTGCGACATAACATATTATTTCTTCCATTTTTCCATCTGTGCTTGAATGCTACTAGTCTGAGTGAAAATAGTCTTTGTACGCCGGGGTTCAGTCTGAGTAAGCATAGTTTTTGTAGACTGGAGTGTAGGACTTTCAGTTTTAACAATCACAGTAGGCCGAGGTATTTGTGTTTTAACCTCTTTTTCAAAAATCTTTGAAGGCCCTGCTGGTTCTTGTGTGACAGCAGGGTGTTGCTCTTTAATTGCAATAGAAGTAGATGCAGGGGTGGCTCGAGGCAATGGAACTTCAATTATTTTATAACTGGCTTGATGATAAATATTACCACATTCGCTGCACATATATTCATTATACAAATCTTTCTCTGTACTCTTCTCAGTTGCGGATGCTGCATGAGCTAAAGTATACAAATTAAGCTCTCTGTCATAGGCTTCCCTTGTCGTTATTAATTCCTGCTTGTAAACTTTGAGTTCTGATTTTAAAAACTCATTTTCCTGTAGAAGGGAAGCCAAGGTGACTGGGCTTTGTGTAGTAGTCGCAATCTCAGTAGTTGATTCCAGTGAATGAAACGAATATTGTTCCGTAACAGCTTCATCATTTGGAGCCTCAGTAGGTGGTTCTTGTGTGACAACTGCTGAATCATCAGCTGGTTCTGTAACAGCTATATCATCCTGAGCATCCAAATTTTCCATATTAGCAGATGGTTCTTATGTGGCAGTTATTGACTCAGTAGCTGGTTCTTGTGTAACAACTATGGTTTACACAATATCCTGGTTATCTATGTTTTGTTCATCAGCAGTTGGTTCTTGTGTAGCAACTGCTGAATCAGTAGCTGGTTCTTGTGGGGCAGCTACATCTAGGTCATCTGTTTTATGTTCATCAAAAATTGGTTCTTGTGTGGCAACTACTAAATCAATAGTTGGTTCTTGTGGGGTAACTACAACTAGGTCATCTATTTTCTGTTCATTGGCATGTGGTTCTTCTATGGAAACTGCTGAATCAGTAGCTGGTTCTTGTGGGGCAGCTACATGTTGTACATCATCTTGGGTATCTAAATTTGGTGGATCAGTAGCTAGTTCTTGTATGGTAGCTACTGAATCAGTAACTCGTTCTTATGTGACAACTACATTTTTTGAAATAAATCATGTCACAAAATCCTGGGCGTCTTGTATTTCAGTACCCAAGGGTGAGACAGGTAAAGATTCAAGGACTTGGGACTGTGGTGGGGTATGGGGATTTAGGCTAATAGGTGGGGAATTTGGGTTGGTAGTAACAGTTACTGCTTCAGTAGATGTCCTCATTTGTCTTCAAGGTAAAAGGGTAGAGAAAGCAGTAGTTTTTCTTTTGTGAGTGGGTTTTTTAGGGACGGTGACTTCTTTGGTTGAAGCCCTTGTTCGTCTTTTGGGTAGGGAATTAGTGTTATCTTGGTTTTTTCTTTTTGGCTTAGCAATGGGAAGGTTATCATCAGAATTATCACTAGGAATGTGGACAGTGGGACTGGATGATTCTGCTAAATTATGGGATGGAGTCAATGTGGTGGAGGGGTCAATTGGGTTGGCTGCTGCGGGTGGTGTAATTTCTGGGGAATCAGAGATGCTCCCTGGTTGATGTGCAGAAGTATTTTCAACTTGCTGAGGGATTCCAGGGGTTTGTTGAGGTATTTTAGGAGGAGCTTCGAGAGTTTCACCATCTACTTGGGGAATTTCGACTGCTATTTGAGGAATTTCAGCAGCTTCTTAGGGAATTTTGGCTACTGTTTGAAGAATTTTGGCAGCTTCTTGGGGAATTTCGGCTGCTACTTGAGGAATTTCAGCCGCTTCTTGGGGTTTTAGGGGTGGGTTGTTAAGAGGAGGAGGATTCTGTTGAGAAAAACCCCTCTGAATTAATAGTTGAACAAGACGATGATGGGTGAGGGAAAGGAGTGGGTACTTTGCATTCATACAATAATGTGACATATTTTTTAGACACCCAAGTAACTATGTAATTAAGCTCAGCAGGGGTAATATTCTTACTAATGAAATAGATAGCATAAGGAAAATTGTTTTCCTCTTGTCCCAAGACAGCTCCAATTACAGTGTCCGAAGCATCAGAGGATATATGAAAGGGAAGTGCCCAATTAGGTCCCCTTAGAATAGGAGTTGTAGACAATTGATGCTTAAGTTCATCAAATGCTTTCTGGCAAAGATCAGTCCACTTCAATTCAACATTTTTCATAAGTAACAAAAACAAAGGAGAAGCTATTTTAGAAATTTTCTTGATAAATATTCTGTAATATCCAGCATGTCCTAAAAAATTCTTACATCAGTTTGTGTTTTAGGGATAGGAAGGGTCTGAATTACCTGTATTTTGGATGGATCTACTTAAATCCATAGAAATGAAATGAAGTGCCCAAGTACAATTCCTTCGTTCATCATCATATGACATTTTTCAGTACTCAAGGAAAGGTGAGCTTATATACAATGTTTAAGTACTTTCTCAAGGTTTTGCAATGCATCTTCAAAAGTCACACCATAAGGAGCAAAGTCATCCATAAATATCTCCATAGAGTCACTAAGCATATCAGAAAATACTCCTATCACTGCTCTTTGAAACATTTTTGGAGCATTGCATAGTCCAAATGGGAGAACTCTATAAGAAAAAGTTCCCCAAGGACTAGTAAAAGTGGTCTTGTCTTGGTCTTGGGGTGGAATTTTGACATGGTTATATCCGCTAAAACCATCTAAAAAGGAAAAGAATCTTTTCCCTGACAAACTGTCTAGAACCTCATCAATGAATGGCAAGGGGAAATGATCATTTTGAGTGGCTTTGTTTAAGGCTCTATTATCTATACACACTCTCCATTTCCTGTTTTTCTTAGGTACTATCACCAATGGAGAAACCCATTCACTGTCAGATATGGGATATATAAACCCTGCATTAAGCAATTTTTGAAGTTCTTCTTTAACAATTTCCCTCAAATTGGGATTCGTTCACTGTTGGGGTTGACAGACTGTTCGACACGCTTCCTTAATATAGATATGATCAGTACATAATTCAGGAGAGATCCCCTTCATATCTGTATAGTCCCATGTGAATGCTTCCTTATTTTCACCGAGTAACTTCATTAGCTATTGTGTTTCAGCATCTGATAAGTTGGGGTTCATTTTCAATGTTTTGCCAGGTTCAATTTCTATTGTTATGCTTTTATAGGAGATAACAGTTGATGTTTGAGGTAGATTTTCAGATTTAAGCCTTTCCTAAGTTTCAGGTTCCAAAATTGCAATCAACTGGTTATATGTTTCAGAAGTGACCGAGGAGGGTTCAGACATAAAATTACTAATACTTCATCCTCTGTGGTATATTTAAGAGTTAAGGCTTGTCCAATAGTCAAAATGGGTTGAGTAGCATATTAATCATAATCCAACCATACAGAATGATCATTATTAATCATAGGTGTGGCATGAGGATAAAGGGTAAGCTGCTTAGTTTCGTATCCATTAGAAATTGTCATTGAACCTGACCTACAGCTGATAAAAGCATCAACTATAGCTAGCCAGGGTCTTCCCAAGATTAAAGGATGTCCCCCCAACTTTGTTTTAGTCTGTAGTATGACAAAATTAGCTAGGTAATTCAAGGATTCAACTGAAATGATCAGGTCCTCAATAACTCCTTCAGGTTTGGTTGTGGAATGATCAGCTAACTCTAGAATGGTTGGTGTCTCTCTGATTACATTCTTTAGCTGTAACAGCTGTGAGGTTTCAAGGGTCATAATATTTATAGAAGCACCTAGATCTACTAGAACTCGCCAAATAATAGTTTTTCGAATCTGTATTGTAACTGTAGGATGGTCGGGATCACCATATTTAACACGAGGAGTTTTTCTAGACATTAAAGCAGCTAGATCACCCATAACATGAACTGTAAGGGGATCTTTAGCTTTCCTACCAGGTTTCTTAATACAAATATCTCTGACAGTTCTGGCATAAATTGGTACATCTCTGGGTTCTTGTAAGAGTGGAATATTAACATAAAGATTCTGCAATTCTCCTAAAACATTGAAAACAGGTGGCTCACGTGTCTTAGTGAGAGCTAGACACTCAAGGAATGGTGGTTCTGCTGTTTCAACACTTTTATTAGAGGGTTGCTTTATTGTTTCAGCACCCTTATTAGGTAAATTATTCAATTCTATTTCTTCTTTGTCAGAGTCAGAAGAAGTAATATCATCAATAATAGGCTCAGCTATTCTCCTGGATTGTAAATGAATATCATTACATTGCGTAGGGAGAGCGGGAGATATAGGCTGGTTCTGAATACCATGACTTTCACAACTTTATTATTAGGGTTAGGGTTTGGTTGTATAGGTAGCTGGGGTCTTATTGTCTGATTATTTGGTGTAGCACCTGACGGTAGAGAGAGTGGTTACTGAAACTCAGGAAATTGGTTTGGAAACAGAATTTGTTGAGCTCTCCAGTTTGGGTTCCATTGATTAAAATAAGATTGTTGTGGAGTCCAAGGAGTCCACATTGCAGGGTCTACAAAGGGAGGGTTTGTTTGCTGCATGGGTGGGAAATTCATTTGATTAAAGGGTGAGTATTGCATTTGGTTGGAGGGCGAGTAGTTTGCTTGATTAAATGAAGGATAATTATTCCAACGATTAAATGGCATATTAGAGTTCATATCTTTTCCTCGTGGTTGCCATTACCTCCTCTGTGTCAGCAAATAGAATACTTCAGATTCTTCCTCAGTTGGTTGCAAGGATGCTTTTATTCCTGGTAAAGAAGGGCATTGTTGAGTTTCATGATCCTTCTCACAAATGGTGCAAATTGGTACCTTGTCTAATGGGCATTCCCTTAGTGGGTGTTTTTCTTTGCATTTAGGACAAAATATAGCCAAAGCAGCTTCTACCTCTGCTTGTTTCTTCTTAACCTACAAGGTATCAATCTGTGAAGAAAAAGAGCTTAACATTTCAGTTTTGAATTCCTCAAGTAGATTACCTATTTCAGCTCTTGTTGCTCCCCCACTGGCTGATTTTTGGACTCTTGAATATGTATTATCCCTGCTTTTTGATCTATTTGCAGCTCCTCTTGAACATCTCTTGCAGAGGTTGACAATTTCATCATACGATTCTTTAGATATGTCCCCTTTACCATGCATATTTAACATGTCTAAACAATCATCCCTTACCCCTTTCAATAATATTGTATTAAGAATATATTTACTTACATTGGGGTGATCAAATCTCTGCATATTGTATTGTAGTCTTTCCACAAAGTCCTCCAAATTTTTGTCATCCTTCTGAACCATCTTGAATAGTTCCTCCCTTTTTTGTCTTGTCCAGCAATAGTCTTGATATTTGGCCAAAAACGTCTCCTTCATTTTCTCCCATGTTGTGATCACATGACCTCCCAGGCTCATAAACCATCTTAGTGCATTTCCTTTTAGTGTTGCTAGAAATAGCTTCAACTTCTAAGTGTTAATAACATCAACATAACTTCTACACAATATATCAAACTCAAAAAGAAACTCATTAGGGTCTTGAGAACATAAACCATGGAAGTTAGGTAAGGCTGAGAGTGGGATATTCTTCATGGGAGTTGCCCCTCTGGGAAGATCCCCAATAGGAAATCCTAAGGTGGAGAGAGAATTCTCACCTCTTCCCTCTCCTCCTCCTTGTCCCCCACCAAAGAGTCCTTCATTGTTCCCATCCATTGATTGTTCCCCTGTTGCACTTGTCTGGTCTTCAGCGTTTTCCATTAGTCCCTCAGTGTCTTGAACTGGTTCCTCAATTTCTTCTACTGGCCCCTCAATATCTTCTATTGGTTCCTCAATGTCTTCTACCTGTTATTCAGTATTCTCTACTATTTCTTCAACCCTTTCAGGGCCCACAAATTCCTCCGTTTCATATTTTGTTTGGAGATAATGTTGAGTCTTTGGCTTCTGAGGGCTTAGCCTCTGAGAAGTTTCAACTTTTGATATAATATCATCAATAAAATTTTTTCTTCGTCCTCTTCCTTTTCCCATGCCACTTGTAGGATTAGTTTCCTTACGTCCTCTCATGCATTCTTCACATCTAAAAGGAAAACATTAATGCTTTTAAAATCTATGATTGCCTTCCCTGGCAATGGCGGCAAAATGTTGGTCACTTTAATTGTTTATTAATTCAAACAACCAAGTGCTACATAAGTTGTCAACCCAGGAAGTTTTTTGATTTCAAAGGAAACTATGCACTGTATGTGCTCATTCTCAAAAGAAATAAAGTTGTAGTAATAAATAAACTAGTCACACCTTGCTCCAAGCAAACTGAAGCTCCACTCCGAGTTATAGCAAAAATAATATATTGCGGATAGTTACCAAGGAATGCTTAATTTCATTAAAAGAGTAATCTAATGAAAAGGAATCAATCTGCAAAGGAAAGCACTAGCTATGATGTAACAGAGAATAGGACCCTATTCCCAAAGCAGGAATCTTCAGCACCTGTTTCTGATTACCATGCTTGCCAACTGACCCTATAAACTCAATTGCCAATGAACCACTCATGAATTAACTGTAGATGAACTAAATAATGTATCAATCAATTGGAAAAACAGAGTTCAACAATAATGCATAAGCGATATTCAGTAAAGAGAACTTTTAACAAGGTATGGATAAGAAACACACTTAACGCACTGTAGAAATATAATGGGTGAATCTTGTGATGAAGGTGGGCTCTGTCCTTCTCACAAGATTCCCCAGGAAACGAGAACTAGAAATAAATGTTCATAACAATATTTTATTCATCCATCAATATATCATGTTACAAAAAGACTCTAGTTATTTTCCTTCAACTAGACCTTCCCCTAGTTTGTCTGTCCCCCTCTAATGTAGATGTCTCCTCTTTTTAAAGAGGACACATCTATTACAATTGATTACATTATAAGTCCTATCTTTAACCCAATATACCAAAATAGGGAAATCAGTTTTCCCATTAACAAAATGTTGTTACAATGGTTATGGTAATGTTGACTTTGGATTATGGTCATTACATCCAGTGTAGCAGCGCCTTCGATGATCTTCTTTTGTTGCTATCAAATCTATAATGCAAATCACGGCTATTTCAGCGACGGGATTTGTGCATCATTCTTAACTATTTCAGCAACTATAAAAGTAATATTGCAGTCCCTAGGTTGTTTTAGCAACGTGGACTGCACATCATTCTTTAACTGTTTCAACAATTTTCCGATTCAATGATTAACTATGAAGATAACGTAATTATATGTAAAATAATTTAAACGTATAATAATGAGAAGAAATATTGTATACGTTTGGAACAAATGGGTTAAAGTAATAATATGAACTTTAAATATAGGTTGGGAAAGGATGACATAATAGCAAAATATATGGTCAAAAAGGGACAATGTGGGATCCTAACAATAGGTAGTGAATAAATCTAACCAAACAGTGTAATCTTGGTAGATCATTAGATAGGTAGAGTGAATAAAAGGAGTTGATCAGTTTAATATGAGCCCATGGAGGATATAATATTAGAATTATATAGTTTATTTTGCAAAGAAAAGAAAAAGATTGATAGGAGTTCTCTAGCCTAAATGCAGCCAAATAAAGTGAATAAATAATGGTACGATGAGTAAGTGGGTAAGTAGTAGAAAGGTTGAAAAAATATCATGTAATTTGATACAAAAAGAACTTATGTCATTGTTTCAAATGCATCATTTAAATATGCATAAGTGGTAAACAAAAAAAAACCAATGGTTCACAATGTGGTTTACTTAACATCCCCTCATTTAGCTTAACCCCCATGACACTCACTAACTTGCCCTCCATAATAAAAATATTAATACCTATAGTTTTTAAGTCAAAAAGGCTCAGATGATTTCTCTAACTTCTGATGGGATCGGACACTCAGCTTGATGACTTAAGAAGGAAAGGTGTTAAATTTCATCATAATTCATTCATCCCCCTCACAAAACCCCTTTTCCTAAGGTTAAGTTCTCTTGCCTAGGAAAACCCCTTTATAAACATGTTTTATGGACAAAAACCAACCAAATACATTTATCCTAAGTACTAGGTATGTGGAAAACGCACAACATTTCATGTACCTAAGCACAATACCCCTTCCACTCATTTCACTTTATATTACCTCTTTAATTAAATATATAAAAATTGGGAAAAACACAATGTCCTATATATATTTAACTCCCTCATATAAATTAACCCCAACCCTTAGTTTATCTATAAACTATGTTACTACCCCTTATTCCACAAAAAAAATTAGAATCCCGCCCTTAGTCCCTAATCCCTCATTATAGTTTGGCCCGATCCCCTAAAACTGGATTAGTCCTTAAAGAAATCCTGAAACCACTGCAATTAAATACCCGGGCCCCCCATTAAATCCCATCATTCACCCCCGCACAACTTTGATCTCCCGATCACTGTTGATTGTCCCTCCTCCACATCCAACATCCCACAAGAATATCAGGTCGGCCCAATGTTTGTCCTTTAGCTGCCCGATAAGGCAGTTTTCCCCTTGACTCCCAACGTTACATGTCAAGTGCTGAATGGAATCAGCGACCCCTCTCGAATACCGCCCGCACCACAAAAGTGGTGCAATGGCCCTCCAAAGCCACTGCCCCCATTCAACCAAAAACCATCACTGTTCAACAATTAGTGAACCCACCAAAATTAACCGCTTTTCCTATAAAAGCCTAATTACCCCTATTTTCACTCTTTTCGTGCATTTTCCATTGAGAATTCAGAAAGTTGTTGCGACCCTTGCAAATAACCAAATTGCTCACAAACCTCCACCATTGCTCCACAGACCTTGCAAACAGCCCAATTCGTTCATCAGTCCGTACTAGTACCATATGAACCTCTACAGTCACCATCAACCACCTGTTTACAATCAATTCTGCCCAATTCTAGGTATTTAACTATGGACTTGCAACTCCATTGTCAAATTCTAAAGTCAATACACCCTCATGACATTGTTAGTTAAGTAAAAGAATCAACTTTACTTAAATTTTAACACTGTGAGCCATAAACAACTGCAAAACCTCCATTTCCCTAAAAACTCTGAATCACCCCCCACACTCAAGTCCACAAGAACTGAGTATGGTTGCCCCAATTGCAATGGATGGAAGGCCCATCACTACATCTCATTTAGACCTATACCACCTTCCTTTAGACGATAAATATTTCCAAATAAAATATGCCATTTCCCTAGAACCCTTGCCCAAAGTACATTGCCAAAGTAGGGACAAGTTCCTAAACCATTCTGATGAGATTGGCCTTTGGGAGTCAAGTTTTCCGAAATACCAGTTCCCCCAAGTCCACATTTTCCTAGATATTTTCCATTACTATCATGACAATTACATTCCCAGCCAAAGAGTAGTCATGTCTGCAAATCAAACCATACTTTTTGAAATCACTGTTGAGTCAATAAACAAAATGTTGTACCTCTAACCAGGACCAAACATAACTCCCCTCTCAATTGGAGACTTATTGGACTTGTATCCCAAACTTACCTCTGTAAAGTTGGCCCAACTATTCCAAAGCTTCATCAAAGAAGAGAAACACGTCCCTAAAGACTCCCCTCCATATGTATCAGTCAGTTTCTCTCCATGGGGCCAAAATATTGTGGCCATGATATCTTGTGTTTTGGGTTACTCCACCAATGAGTGCATTGATGAAATAATCCTTGATTTCATGACCATATACACTCTAGGGCAACCTCTTGTTGTCATTTATGACTATGCCCAATTTATAACTAATAGGATTCATGAGCAATTTCTTAGAATGAACAATGAAAGGGTTTTTAAGTATGCCTTAGTTTTATACCATATGTTCTTATATTATCAATCAGAGAAGTTCCCATTCACCCTTCAAAAGCTTGACACCAAGGGTTAGCCCAGGTCAGTCATTTTTTTGACCCCATTGATGCACCAATACTAGTCTCCATACTCTTATTCTGATTTTATTGATTTATTTGTACACCTAGTCATGACAATGTTGAATGGAAGCCCTCCTCCTAGAATCAGTCTAGAAATAAATAAAGTCCTTCAATTGTCTAAGCAGACCAAAGTGGGCGACTGTTACCTTTACCAGAACTATACAGAAATCAGGATATATGGTTGCATGGTTGCACCATATAAGTTTCCAAGATACCTCCCCATGAGGTTGTTTGACCTAGAATATTATAGACAAATCATCAATACATATGAATTCAACTTCGCCAATGCCAAGAAGAAGGCTTGTTGCAAGATAAAAGACCAACTAGACCCCTTCATATGCAACTGTAGAGAGGTTGGCAAAGAGGAATATTTGATATTACAAAATATGAAGTTCCAAAGAAGTTTTGTTAGGAGATATGATCCTTTGGAATTCATCACAAAGAAGAGATAAAAGTTCAAGCTAGGACCTTTCATCCACCATCCCATACCTGAAATCGAAGCATATGCAAATCAGATAGAATGGGTGGAGGGTACCCTAGTAGACCAATGCAACACCAGAGTAGATGTAGAGAATGCTCCAATTGATTTAAAAAAGCAGCTTGATGACAACTTTTTTCTACAGGTACCAGAAGAACTAGAAGGAACCATAAGTACCCCTCCAGTCATGCAAACTCCTCAGAATGAGGAGAAGATCCCAAAAAGAAATAGAGTAGGGGCTTCCACTTCATGAATAGCCACCTTTGATTTACAATAGGAATCAAACAAGAGGCAAAGGCTAAATCCAACCTCTGAGTAGGAATATACTGAAGACTCAGCTAAGGTCACAAACACAGGAGCAGAAAGAAGTATGCCTACCACTCTATATGGAGGCATGCAAGAGCCTTCCACATCACAAACTAAGATGTTGGAAAGGATGCTCAGTGTTGAAGTATCTTCTTTTAGAATTCCTGCTGACAAAGACCAAGATATCAAGGAAATATATAAAGAAATGAAAGCTAGAAATGAGAGGCTTAAAGCCCAAACACATGCACAATACCTGACGCTGACTCCCACCAATCAAACAAGGCTAATATCAGCCACTAACATTAAAGAGGGAAAGTTGCAGATGACCTTTGTTAATCCTATAGCCAACAGTCAAAGGCAACATCAGATTTCACAAGGGTAGATTTTGAACAACACAAACAGGCTGGACATATGATATACTCCACCCTGACAGGTGAAGCCAGAGTTGTTGATCAACTACAAAATTCTCTGAACAACATCTCAGCATAGTTCTAGTTAGAGAAGGCCTCCTCACAGGCTAAGGATACAATGATCAAGTCCTCAGAGGACTTAGTGATTGAATTGGGACATGATCCCAAGGATATAAAAGCTACAAAACAACTTATTATAAAGAAGAACGATTACATAGTTGCATTGAAGAAATAGCTAAAAATACCTTAGCTACAGCATCCACAAACATTGGAAGTCCTAGAAACCCAACAGGGGCATGAAGAACTAATGGACTTGGTCTTGAAATTGAATGATAAACTAAAAGAGAATAAAAGGGATTTGGATGCTTTGATGCAATTAAAACAGGCAGATGTGGCCACTTCCACAACAAATGTTATTCCCACAGTCTCCATAGCAGTGCCATCCACACTAGCAACATCATTGGCACCCACAACTCCATTTGCAATAGCCTTGCCAACAACAACATAGTCTACATTAGCAGGAGGTGCATTAGGAGAGAAGGCAATAGAACTGGTCAAAGCCATGGAAGAGATGTCTATCCAAGCTACTAAAATGAACAAGTTAGGAGAAAAGGTTACAAATTTGGAAACAAACTGCAAATTGCCCAAGTGAAGTAGAAAGAAGAAGCACAAAAGGCCCAGAGAATGAGTGAGAGAATCAAAATCCTAGAGAAGGATTTAGCATTGAAGAAACCACTTGGACAAACCAAGGAAATGCTATGGGCTAATATCATTGACTATGTCAATGATAGTTGGTCATCAATCCAATTTATTTTTGAATAGACAGAGTTGTTAAAGATAGCTACATAAGTTATCTAGAAAGTGAAGGAGGAGTTGGGAGATAAGCCCGAGGATGCAAATAGACTCATCCAGTTCTTCAACAACAAGAATAGATATGAGCTCCATGAGCTGATTATAGAAGATAAGACTGCTACCATTTTAGAAGTAAGAAAGGTCCTTTCCAAAACAAACCTTATGCTTAATTTCGAAGAAAAGTGCCACAATATGCAGGTAGCTATTGATAGGTTCATGGCTAAATTCCAAAATTTGAGAGGGAGAGGTCTGCCCAGTCCAATGGTTATCAATGAAAAACGAATGACATAGTTGTACTATGGTGATAGGCTCAGAAAATTGGCTAAGGAACAAGCTAGTTCTTCATCCATTAAAGCCCTACTAATAGGGAAAGTGTTATATGACACATTTGAGAAGTTTTTTTCCTTCAGCATGAGGTGAAACATTTGTTCCTCACCAAACCAAATTTTGTAAACTATACTAAGGCTGATGAAATCTACAAGAGAATGGTGAATGTGAAATTACCAAATGTAGAATGGTGGGGGAAAATGACAGATTTACTATGATAAATTTACAGTAGAAAGTTACTGCACAGTAAAAATGAAGGCAACCAGTTAAAACAAGTGAAAACAAGGTAGTAAGGTCAAAGAGTATCAAAGTCAAAGAATATTAGGGGAAAGATGAAAGTAAAGAAAACTCCAGCGTGAAACTCCACAACTGCAAGCCAGCAGAAAGGGCTCCAATTCAACAATAAAGGCCAACACAACCATAATAAAAGGGACAACATGAAACAATTCATTAGATGTCTCTATCTTCTTGCAAGAAGATATTTGTATTTCCTAGATTAAATCTCAAGTTGTTTTGAGATATTTTGTAATAATTTTTTGTATAAACACTTCAAAATTCGAAGTATGTAGGGTGGATTCTCAGACATTTCTATAGTTTTATTGATCAAAGACTGTAAGCCATTGTATCACTGTTGGGACCAACAAGCTGGATTAATGAATAAAGAAAAGACATTTCACTGGATTCATGTGTAGTGCGAAATACAGACAAGTATCTTCTTTTGTCTTGTCACTTTTCTTCAAAAGTTTTTCCATAATCATAAATGTATCTGAAATCTAAATGCTATAATATGGAATGATATCTTAGAACTTGCTTCACTGCACTCTGTTTTGACTATTGTGTATTTTTTATGTTTTCTACTAAATTATCTAACTTAAGGAATTCTTGATTGCTCCTTAGTTCAGGTATTTTTCCTCTGGTCTATAGTAAAGGATTCTTAACTACCCTTTGCTCATGATCATCCTCTGTTCCTCCTTTTAATCCCGGTTTGAGGATTCTTAAGTGCTCTCTCACCCTGGTTAAGATCGATTAACCCATTCGACCTAATAACCTGTGTTTCACTCTACTAGCTTGTCCATTGAACACTCCCTTTAATGATTTAATCCCAGTTATGCTGCTCTTCTTTGACTCCATAGCCCAATAGCTAGAGACATCATTCTATCCATCTATTTAAGGATTCCACCATCCAACTTCCAATACAAAACCAAAACCCCTGAACTTTAAGAACTAGCCTAAAATCCTAGCAAACAAAGCTAAAACATATAGAGAGAGCCCTCTCTGAGTCATAGGTTGGCTAGAGTCTATACTTAAAATATTGGTTTGTATTTACCTCAGTCTTTTCCTTCTTCTGATAACTTCTAGGGAAAAATTCTGATTGATAAGACCATGCACAAAAACAACACTTAGAACCTATGGTATTCTTAGACAGGATCAAGTAACTGTTATTCCACTCAATATTGTGTGCTAATAGCATGGTATGGACCCTTAGTATTCTTTAACCTTAATTTTCCATCCCATGCATGCTTTTCTTTCTATGAAACTACGTGCATATGTATACGCTCCTTTTATTCTATGTACCCACCTGTATACGCTACTTGGACTAGGGTAAACAACGTATACAAGTTAAACCATTCTCTTTCCTTAATTTTTTTATTCTGATCTGTAATCATTTGTCCCATCATCCTGTCCTTCTGTTCCATTTCTTTGTTGCCTATGAATAACCATGTTACAATGCGAGCTCCCATCATACATCACTTTATCATCTATGAAATGACCTATATGTGGGTTGCCATCAAGGAAAACACATGTACCATAATGCCAACAACATTGTCATGTTTATGGTCATTATGCATAAGTTCAAGGTGTTTAGTTGGTACTTTCATGCATGAAGTCGATATATTTATATGATTGTCATTACATGTATCGTGCTAATATGGACCTATATTATAGACGTGATAGCCTCCCCCACACTTCAATAACGTATGTTTATTATGCTTGTATTTATTTTACCTAAGATGGTATGTTTGCAGGGAGAAGAAGATCAAATATTACTAGAAAAATGGTATATTACAATTGATGAGACTCCCCTTACAAATTAGAAGAGTAACCAATAGATGAGTACTCTCTGGACATAACAGACACCTTGAGAAGTTTTAAAATAGAGATCAAAAGTTGCAAGACAGATAATGAAAAAATTATCCACTCATAGGAAAGACATTATAGGGCATATGAGAAAGAAGCAAAGGTTAATGCAGTTATCCTCAAGATTTTGTCTGAGTTAGAGAGGCATGGACAACCACAAATCAATTATGGATGGGAGGGAAATACTAATGGGTCATATGGTAGTAGGTCTCTTGGTGGGAACATGTCATATAAGGATGAAACAAAGAAAGATGGAAAGTTCTTGGATACACCTCATAGAAGAGGCAGTGGACATGGGTTCTGCTCTAGTTCTGGTTCAGTTAGGTATCATGGTCATCATCGCTATCATCCTTATAGGAGGAGTGATAAGGGATATTTTTTGAATGAGTTCAAAAAATCGAAGCCACTTACATTCTATGTACAGTTGAAGAAGCTAGATGATGAAGAGGCATCGTTACTTTGAATGAAGAAGTTATTTGGGATGCATGATTACATAGATAACATGAAGGCCATGATAGTTATTTTTAGCCTCAAGGGGAAAGTAGACATTTCGTGGGAAGATGTGAAGGGGGTCAAAGACACCAGGACAAATGATTTTAGTTGGCATGAATTCAAGAGACTCTTAAGGAAGAAGTATTTGTTAGAGAGGCACTATGAAAATAAAGAAAATGAATTCTATGAGCTAAATATGTGATCGATGACAAGTGAGGAGTACATGACTAAGTTCCTATAATGTGTTTTATATTAAGGATCAAGAAGCCAAAGTTCACAGATTTGTCAGTGGATTTCCATTAGAATTTAAGGATCAGATTAAGTATCATGATCCTTGGTCACTGGAAGAAGTAATTGGGAAGTTGAAGCATTGTTATGAGTAATTGAAGCGTAACACTGAATCTAATAAAGGTTGGAAAGGGAATGAAAATAGTAAATTTAAATCATCATATCAAGGTGGTAGGCATCATATCTACAGTGCTAAGGAGACACAAGAAGTTGTGGATGTTGCACAAATAATTCCTTCCATTTATGCAACATTGGATAACTGGCAGGTTGGTCATCAAACATTTATTATCGATATGGACAGTAATATTTGTGATCAAGTTGTTTCTATTTTGATTGACCCTGGATCTAATTATAGTTATGTTAACATTGAATTGATGGATAAGTGTGGTTTGAGGAAAGAGGTGCATATGGAGTCTTTATTGGTGTAGTTGGCTATACGTACCAAGAAAATGATTCATCACTCGGTAAGATCTTTTTCATTTGAGTTGAATTATATGCCTACATCAATGCATCTGAATGTGCTTCTGCTCGGATCATACAATATGCTTGTCAATATGGATTGGTTGTAGCTCCAAAAGACTAAGGTGGATTGTTATGAATAGGCTATTGAGTGCTTGGGTCATAATGGAGAACAAAGAATCTTGTAGGGTAAGAAGAAGGTGACATCAGTTACAATGGATACAACTATAACGGAAAGGGTGTGTGTTATTTCAAGTGAATGTTTCTAGTGATGAAGTACGGATGTTGAGGATGCAAAAGTCTTATACAGTTATCCATTTTTACAACAGTCTCACAATGTGTTTCCAATAGATATTTTAGAGTCTCCACCTTAGAGGGAAGTGGAATTTTGTATTGAGTTAGTACATGGGGCATCACCAACATGAAAGTCCCCATACAGGATGAAAACTCTAGAGTTAGTGGAATTGAAGTTGTAGCTGGAGAAAATAATTGACAAGGGATACATTAGGCCAAGTGCATCACCTTGGGGTGCACCATTATTGTTTGTGAGGGAGAAGGATGATATTCTCAGGTTATGAATTGATTACAAGGATTTGAATAAGGTGACGATTAAGAATAGGTATCCATTGCCGAGGATTGATGATTTGTTTGACTAGTTGAAGGGAGAAATAATGTTCTTGAATACTGATATGGGATTAGGATATCATCCGGTACACATCAAAGAAGAGGAAATCTACAAGACTGCTTTCTAGACCATGTATGTGGATTATGAGTTTGCAGTAGTTCCTTTTGGTCTAACTAAATCTCCAACTACTTTCATGTGTTTGATGAATAATGTGTTTCTTCCTTATTTGGACAGGTTTGTGATTGCATTCATTAATGATATATTTATATTTTATAAGAATGAGGAAGAGCATGCCAAACACTTAGCAACTATATTTATATTTCTAAGAGAGCATAAGTTGCATGCCAATCCTAGTAAGTGTAGTTTTTTCAATTAGAGTTACATTACTTAGGGCACGTTGTTTCCAAGGAAGGCATAAAAGTGGATCCAAAAAAGATAAGAGCTATCATTGAATGGGAATCTCCTAGGAATGTGGATTAGGTCACATCGTTCATGGGGTTAGGAGGTTATTAAAGGAGGTTCATCAAGAACTTCTCATAGATTTCCTATCCTATTATATCATTGTAGAGGAAAGGAAAGACATTTGAATCGACAAAGGAGTGTGTAGCAAGTTTTGAGAAATTGAAACAGTTGCTTACAAATCCTCCAGCTCTAAAAATTAGAGACTGAGACAAAGATTTGGTGGTTTGTATAAATGCTTGCAAGAAAGGACTTGGTGGAGTCATAATGTTGGAGGGACATGTGGTGTGCTATGAGTCAAGGAAACTAAATGAGCACGAGGAGAATTATGTGACACATGATCTTGAGTTAGTAGAGATCATTCATGCATTGAGTATGTGAAGGCACTATATTTTTGGGAGGATTTTTGTGTTTATGAGTAATTATAGTGCATTGATATATTTGTTTGACCAACCAAATCTGTATTCCAGACAGGCTAGGTGGTTGGCTACACTCAGTGAGTTTGAATTCAAGATCAAATACATTAAGAGTAAAGATAAAATTGTTGCAGATTCTCTTAGTAGAAGAGTACAGGTAAATCACAAAATAATTATGAGTTCATATGGGAGAAAATTACAAGGCCAGATCTTATAAGTAGGACAACATGATGAAAAGTATATGGAGCTTAGGGACAAGTTACATCAGTAGGGTATAGGTAATAAGGATGTGATTTATCATCTTATGGTAGATGGTTTGGTGAGTTTTAAGGACAAGATCTCTAAGACAACATTGAACTCAAGAAGCATATCTTGCAGTAATTTCATGTCAAACCATATTCAAGTCTTCTGGGATATCAAAAGACTCTAACAATGGTTAATAAATTCTAATACTAGCTGAATCTAAAGAAATAGGTAGCCGAGTTCATTGCAAGGTGTTTGGATTATCAATCAGTAAAAAAAGAGTGAAATAATTCAGGTGGTTTACTATAGCCTATTCCAATTCTGAAATGGATATGGGAAGTCATTTCCATGGATTTTATGACAATTTTTCTAAGGACATCTAGATAGCATGATTTCATTATGGATGTGGTTGATAGGTTGACTAAGGTAGCCCACTTCATAACAATTAAGTCTAATTATTCAGCTAGTAACGTAGCTCAGGTCTTCATCAGAGAGGTAGTGAGATTACATGGTACTCCTAGGAATATTGTGTCAGGCAGAGATCCCAAGTTCAATCCCAAGTTTTAGAAGGAGTTATTTACAATTTTGGGTATAGAGTTAGCCTTCAGTAAAAGTTATCATCTACAAAAAGATAGACAAACAAACACGATCAATAAGATTCTGGAAGACATGTTGAGAATGTATGTTATGCAGCAACAAAGGAAGTGGGAGGAGCATCTTCCATTGGTAGAGTTTTATTACAAGAATAGGTATCAAGAGTCACTGAGGATGAGCCCGCTTAAGGCACTTTATGGGCGGAGTTGTAGTACTCATGTTGGCTGGAGTGATTCAGTGAACAAGTTATTGATAGGACCAAACATGTTAGTAGGGATGGAATAGGATATGCAAGTTATCAAGATGAATATAAAGGAAACATCAGATATACAGAAGAGCTATGCAGATCAACACAAATTATTTATGGAGTTTTAGGTTGGGGGACATGTGTACTTGTGCTTGAAGCCAAGGAAGAGCCCCTTGAGTATTGTATCATGTGCCAAGTTAGAACCTTAGTATTGTGGGCCTTTCATGATCCTTGAGAGGATTGGACTAATGGAAAACAAACTTGCACTTCCTCTGATAGTGAAAGTCCATGATTTTTTCCATGTTTCATTTCTTAAAATATATGTGAAAGGTGTTGATCATGTGTTGATTGGTCTGTATTACAGGTGGAGCGAGAAGAATAATTCTAGCCAGAACCTTAGTGTTTTTTCTAAAGGAAACAACTCATGTGCTGGAATACAACAATCGAGCAAATTAAAGGGCATTGGAAGCACTTTGGACCTAATGAATTTACATGGGAGATGGATGATTAGATGAGAATATGTATCCTTCGGTTGTTTTTGGTTAAGGAAAAAGGAGATTTTGGTATAGATAAATATATATATATATAATATACTATTATATAATATTATATATATATATATATATATAATATAATATATAATATATATATATATATATATATATATATATATATATATTATATATAAATATATATATATGTATATATGTTTGTTTTGTAAATACTACAATGAGCTATGTTATAAAGCTCCAATAAGTGGTATGGTTGTCATGTTCTATGTTTGTCATGCTAGTTTTTCTTTTCAGCACGTTCATTGTAAATACTGCATTGAGCTGAGTTATAAAGCTCCATGGGTAGTATGTTTTGGTTTTCATAAGTCTTTCTAGTCATAGGTGTCATAGAACATCGAGGAAAGTGCTCCCCTAAGGACGAGGGGTCTGTAAGAACCTTGGCTTAAAATTTCATGTAATATAGTTAATAAAGGTAAAATAAGACCAAGGTCATCATGTAATCCAAGTTGAATGTTTGGAAAAACATCCTAGTGGGTGTTAATTTTGTTTATTATGGCTAAGAGTAAATTGGCAAAGCCATTGGAAAATACTTGAAAAGGAAAAGAGGCATTAATTGGCAATTTATTTATGAAAATAAAGGAAAATATGTGAAAAGGGAGATGAAATGTCACATATTATCATGTGAGGAAAATAGAGGAAATTGAAAAAAATAGAGGTCTCAATAATAAAAATGCTTCTAAGGATCAATTAATAGATTTTGTTAGTTAACCCTTTCTTAGTTTTAGATCGGAGCTCTCTCTATTATTTCTCTCATACTCTTACACACTTAGAGAATTCTTGGAGCACTCTACCATTTGAGAAAGGAAAGCAAAGGAAGGACAAGAAAGCAAAGGAAAGCAAGGATCAATTAAGGAAGAATGGGGTCAAGCAACTATGGCAGGATTTATTTTGTAGGTATTGAGTTGCATGTATGTTTTCCTTCCTAGTTTTGGAATGCATGGTACATGCATGTGTGTATTAGATTCTCTTGTTACCATTGGCATGGGCTTTTCCAAGTGTGAAAATGGATTCAACTTTTCCTTGCCATTTCCTTATAGCCTGGTGTGATGATTCCTTTCATTTGTTTTAGTTTTGGATTGCCAGATGGTTTTGGAATCAAGTGAGGTGGTATAAGGAAAATTCTCAAGGGCCTAGGAACCCCTGGACCAGTTTTGGTGAGATTGCAATAAAGCCTCAAGGCGAAGATGAGAAAATTATTCAAGGTATTGATGAATAAATTTAGAGGCATCCAATCTTTTTTAGGGACTATTGATCCCTTGATCAATTTTTCCATGGTTGTGGTAAATCATTTTAGTGTATGTTCTTGTTTTAGGTTTAGTGATCCCTCTATCGGTTTTGGTGTGATTGCTGTAAAGCCTGGTTGTGTAGGTTCTTGTCTCAGTCCTAGGCATCTTTTGACCGATTTTAGTAGGATTGCAGTAAATCCTGAGGAAGCCCTAGTTATTTTTTGTGAGTCCCACATTAATCCTTGGAATATGGCACGAGGGTGATTGGTTGAAGGAAAGATTTGGTTGAGCCCAATATATGGTTGAGAGGTACGTGGAAGTCCATGAATTGGTTGGCTTTTCAATATGTTAATAAGAGCTCTTTTCCTCTTTTATTTCATGAGTATTTATACTTTTTATAATGTTGCTTTGATGGCTATTCCACCACTATTATTATCTTGGTTATATGTTGGTTATAAGCATGGTTTCATGACGAATTTTAGCTATGGTTCTTAACATATTTTGATTCGTAAATGACTGATTACTAAATGCATGACCTAATAAATATTATTCCAGTTATTATGAGAGAGAATTAGACCTTATTGATCATTCTTAGATAAGTATCAGACTCTTATGTTTAGATATCAATTCACGACCTATAGGTTACATGTTCTGAATATGTTTGACAAAATGATTGTCATGCTTAGGCCTCATTAAATCAATTCTTTGAGAAAATTTTGAATGAATGTCTTTGTATTGATGTCATTTATCATTCTAAAGAGTCTCATTGGGTTTTGGACAGTGATATGGAGGCTATCCTAGAATTTAGGCACTAGATCTAGGACCGCATACTTTCAACAGAAATTTTTGGGCTACAACCATTGGGATACATGTTTGTGGGAGTGGTTAGAGGCTTCAAACCATATGGATGACTTGATGTGGGAGTCATTGAGATCCCATCACAATGAAAAATAGGTCTATCTTAGGGATTGGAATTCTAGGGTGGTTGTTCAACCCTTCTGTGACCTATAGCTCCTGTAGGGGGTGTCAAGTGGTTGGTTTGTGGTCATTAGTTGGTAACACTTCCTTAAGTGGATCTAGGAGGTCGAGGCATATCAAAGTACCTTTCTGTCTCATGTTTACCTCAACAAATAAGTTAAGGTGGGTAACTGTGGGGGGTTACACTTTCCCTGTATTTACAACTTTCTAACATTCATTCCTCCTAGAAATATGAATTACACAATATTAAACCATAATGAAGGATGCTTTTCCTTTTGGAACTACACAATGTGTAGTCCTAGAGGATAGTGTCCCTCAACTACACACTAAGAAACCTTGAATTATGGACCATCACTTTAATTTCTTATCGTTGGCAATTGCACAATACCTTGTCCTATCTTGCCCTAGATTGTGCATTTTATAGTTGCAGTGGATAGTGAAGCCTCCCTATTTCATTGTCATGCCCAATGGTGAACAACCTCAAATGCCCCTTTATTTATTATGTATTTCATAGTTACAATATGAAAAATTGCCTCCTTGTATCCCTAGATTTCTCAAATGCAGAATCCCTTCACTTGGTGAGTCTCCTACTGTGCATTACACAATTCTAATGAGCAATGGGTCACCTCCAGGTTACTAAAACCCTCAACTATGCAATTCACCAAACCTGCCCCTTAAGCACTATGCATTGTGTAGTTACAATGGCCAGTCTTGCCACTCCTTCTTACTGAAGCCACTCACCAAAAAATCCTTGCTCTGTCTTTCCTCCTAATACACATTGCACAACTTCAGTGGACAATGAGGTCATCCCTCAACCCTTGTGATTCAATCATGCAATTCTCAGCCTCCTCTCAAAACCCTTGTATATTGCTTCATCACAGTCAACATCTTCCAATAGAATGAAAGGGTAGAATAGGTGGTTTTTAGACTAATGTTGAATTTTTATGAGTGGAATTGATCTGTGGGTGTTATCATTTCAACATGACAGGGTGATATTCAAGTTAGGTCATCAAGGAGAGGCTTTAAGAGAGAACTTGTGAAGAAGAAGTAGAAGAAAGAAATATCTTGAAGGACATGGAGGAGTTGTGGACCAAGAGAAGGAGACGCTGACTTGGAAGCTTCTAACACTAATTTGAACCCTTTGGAGGGGAAGATGAAGAAAAACAATGAAGAACTTAATGTCATAATTGTAAGGAGAAGTGCTTGGCATTGATGAAATGAAGTTTATGTCACCATCACCAAGTCATGGCTTCTCAAAGTGTCATTACAAAGTCATATGTGTCAATGTACTTTGCCACATAATTTGTGGAATGTAATTATGTAAAATTTAGAAAAAATTTATAAAATGTAAAATGTGTAGAATCCCAAGGGTCCCACATGGAAGATCAAGAGTCACTAAAAAAATCTAAATTCATATTGAAGCTCAAATGTAATGTAGGAATTCAAAAAGTCATGATAGAATCTCAAGATTCATACCATTTGTTATAAATACACCCTCATATCTTAGGAAAATGGACTTCAGACTTTTCACCTTGGCTTCTCAGGCTTGGAATAAGAGAGAAGATCTTTCATTGGAGGAGAAAGTGGTGAATTAGTGTTCTGCTATTAGGGCTAGTGTGGCTGCATTATAATTGTATATAATGGGATTTTCACTTCATATATGAATCTCATAGAGCCAAAACACTTTCATACATATGTCGTGAATTATTATGAGACTATTCTTTCATTGTTTTCTGTGTAGTTTTATGCTAACACATAGTAATGAAAATGAACTACTTTGTTGGATTTGATATGCATTTTGTTGAATGTGTGTTGTACTTTCTTTTATGATTGTTGTTCTCTTGTGAACTAATTTGCAAGGTAACTTTCCGTGCTTTTGTGTGTTTCTTTTAGGATAGTACGAACAATTTTCTTCTAGAGGTGCACTCTCCCTTCTCCCTTCCATGAAAAAATGTTATATACATTGCAATTGCATGCATCATTATGTAAACTTGCTTTGTTGGTACATATATTGTTTGCATAATCTCTTATGCTGATAATTGTAGCCAAGGAAAATTCCTAAGGATAATGGAAACCAACCTTATTTTCTAGTCGAGGCTCCTACTCCAAATTGTGTGAGGTATAGTTTGGATTGCAAACCGAGGTGATCCCATTGATTGACAGATTTCCAGCACCGTGAACAAGTGTACATGACATAGTTTAGAACTATTTCTAAAATTTTATGAAATATTTGAGTTTTCATTGAGCATTGTGTGAGATAGTACGAGGTTCATGGGGATGTTTTGGATCTAACTATTCAAACTTGTTTGGACAACGTTGCTACATAGTTCTAGTTTTCATTTATAGATAGATAGATGGATGGATGGTATCAACTCCCTACCATCATATTACGTCAGGAATTATGTTAGGGATGATGAAGATAATTCGTCAATCCTATAAGATGTAGCACGAATCAATTACAACTTGTAGAAGAGATCCTTTATGGTATCCCTTTGCTTGATAAATTTTGTAATTAAATTTGCATAAGTTTGTTTTTGGTTAAGTATGCCACACTAAAAGGAAAATGAGCATTTTAATTATAAGTAATTTATTGCTGATACTAGTTGGTTGTAAAGCTGTAATTATTATGTTTTATTTTGTTAATAAAGAAAAGTATGGAAAATCAATTGTTAAATATAAATGGTTGAAAGAGAAATTACTTCAAATATATTATGGATGTGTTATTACCCATCAAGAAGTCCTAGGAATCTCTGAATGATTAGATTTAATTGAGAAAAATTATGATATTGGCCAGTTAATTGTTTCTTAGAAGATAGAAAGTTGTCCTCAAAAGTGTGAAATAGGATCTCATTAATGAATAGAAACTACCTTCCATCGATTGGTGAGATGCAAGAAGTTACTAACCACCAAAAGTGTGGTATATGGGATAATATGTATTTTTTTTACTTGCTTTTGCCTCATTATTCTAAGAGTAGAAATAGAGATTGAAGTGGAGTAAGTAGCAGAAAATAGAGAGAATGGAATTGCAAGCCTGGTTTCTTGGGGGGACGTTGGCTATATAGTAGTGTCATGGCTAGGAGGATCAAAGTACCCAACCTTTAATTTCCCAGGAAGAAGAAAATCTTTTATCAAGTCTATATTTCTACCTATAGTATTTGATTGGTTTTCTATTGAAAGAAAAAATCTAGTACTAGTTACAAGATTTTTATACTTTACTGCGCATAAAAGAAAAGTATTAGAGGACCTTTCTTTTGAAATTATTCCAATCTAACATCTAGGGAACTCTTTTCCACTATTTAAATTTTGTAAAGTTATTAGAGAATAGAGAATTAAAAACTCATAATACCATCATAACTTTCACAAAACATGATTACATGTATGCACCAATTACATGTAATTTATATATTGTCTTTTCATTTAGAGCTATAACGAAGAAAAGGAGGAAGAAACCCTTATATCAGGTACAAATAATTCTTCTTGGAATTATAAGAATTATATTAGTATATAGATAAAATATATAAATAGAGAAGGTTTTATGAAACAATGTTATTATCCTTGGTTTTAAATGTACATAGTTCTAGTGGTTATATATTATATATATATAATATATAATAATATATATATTAATATTATAATATACATATAATATTAATAATATATATATAATATATAACACACACCACACACCCCCAACACACACATAGAGAGAGAGAGAGCATTAATCAACTTTTCTAATTATAAATAAATAATTGAAATGAAAGGGGAATATATATATAATATATATATAATAATAAAAATATATATATATATATATATAATATAACAGGGAGAAGAGAGAGAGAGAGAGAGAGAGAGAGATAAATAAACTAGCTTAATTAAAATAAATCATAGAATTGAAAAGGGCAAAGAATTATATGAACAGAGGAGTGTACTTTTTTAGTTTTATAGTGAACAGAGAGATATGGCGATATAAAGGTCGGCGCAGCAAGCTCATTCAGAGCTTCAATGGATGCAAAATGGATGGCCTTTCTCTTAGGGTTTCAAACAAGCTAGCAAAGACCTGTTCTTACAATATCTCTGGCAAAGCTGATTTTTCGTGTGGTCGGGAGCAAGGTTCTATTGGCGCCCCCGAATTCCGTATCCTTTCACCTCCGAAAGGTTTTTCGTATCCTAAGTGGTTTTGGCATGATAGCAAGCCCCGTGAGTGGGAAGCGGTTTCAACCTTTTTGCAGTGATCCCATTCAGAGATTAATACGTGGCAGAGGGATCATTTGGAAAAATGCCCTGATTGCACGTTAAATAACGACATGTGGGGTCATGCAATACTTTTTTTCTGCCGTTGGATCTGTTGTTTGAGATCAACGGTCAGGATTTTACGGTCTTGTTTGTGGGGCCACGTTATTTGGTTCGGATGGCCGTGATTGGTCAGAAGCTCTTCTCCGCCATCAGTCTGAGTTGTAGATTAGTTTTAGAGAGTATTGCTACGAACAACTGTTCGATAAGCTCTTAATTGCTCATCTTGGGTTTCTTTTCTTTCGAGTCTGTAGTCCTTTGGTCTTGGGTTATAAATCCGTACCATTGGTAGACTTAGCCTTAGTTTTGTGCCCACTCTGTGCGTGGGTGTATGTATTATATGTAATTTATTTTTGAATTAATTCCATAGAAGGTTTGTCTCTTGCACCAGCAAAAAAAAGAAAAGGGCAAAGAATTGTTCATCATGTGTAGTTTAATTCTTTACATTTGAAATATCATAAAGAGCTCTTAAATAAGAAAAATAACTTATATACAAATAATCAAAAACTCTAGTTCTTTACAATGGGATGAAATAAAAATAAATTAAAAAAATTAACATATATGAATCTCATATGAGATACAAAATCAAATTCAATACTATGAGACATAAAATGTCTAGAGTATAACTTTGGAGGAAAACCATAAATATATTCGTCAATATTTAAAATGGAAATTGAGTCAAAGACTTGTATACAATCTATATTACTATATTGGAGGGTGAATAAAAACACTTAGACAGAAAACAAAAATAAGAAATGAAAGTCTCAGTGCATTAAAGGAACTATGAGATCAATAAAATTCTAATATAGGAAGAAGTTATAATAGTGACTCTCCATAATATAATGGAATTAGGAAGAACTAGAATAGGAAGCACGAACTCAGGAACGAAGAGCCAAACATCCGATCTAGTAATAGAAAACATAGAATTTTAGTGAGAGTTGGAGAGGGAAAACAATCTAGACTCTTCTAAGGAAATTTATCATTTTCAGTAGAGAATAGCAATACCCTTGTATATGAAACATATAAAATTCAGTTAATAACTATGAGTTGCTATGAGGAGAATTAGTAGTAAGTTAAAATATGAATTTTGTAGAGGACATAAATAAAATAAATAAAATAAGAAAAATATTTACTTGTAACTGTTCATAACAACTTGGATGTCTCCTCCATCTACACCAAAACGGTGCTAAAGTGAGACAAGATTCAAAATGGAAATTTTTTAAGGAGAATATTATAAATATATAGCCAAAAACATTAAGTAAAGAAAAACTACTTTCTATGAATATGCATAACTCTCTTTATATGTGAGACCCATAAATTATTATTCAGTCTGAGACTTGTTGTAGCGGCCACAACCACCCTCCAAAATTTTACCTTAGCTTATTTTAGGAGCCTTCCTACCAGCCATCCTTAGCATCATGTATTGCACTATCAAGTACACAGGCTTCATCTAATTTTTAGTGGCTCTCTAGCCTGTGCATGTCAGGTTTCTTCTCTCCTTTCACAGGTTTCCATTCCAGACATAGAATATTTGTTGGCTCAACAGCCCCCCCAGAAAATTAAACAATTCTCAAAGGGAACAAACCTTCCCTCCAAAAATTACACAAATTTTTTGGGCTACTTGCTGACCTCTAGAATTGCGCAAAATAGTCAAACAAGCTTCCCACAGAAAACTCTGCAATTTGACCCGGCATTGGGCCTCAAACCCAAAAATTGTGAAATTCTCAGAGGCAGTCACCTGCTGATGCCAGAAATTGTGCAATCCCTTACGAACAACTAGCCCAACTCAACCCAAAAGCTATGCAAAGTTTCATCCGAGACTCGTGGATCAATTCATATGCCTTTAGGTTAATTGGTTCCCTTCGGGACTGAGCAAAACGTATTTGCATTCATGGGTTATTTTTCTCAAAATAGGAAAAAGCAATGTGCAAAAAGAATCTCGAGTTTTTAGGGATCTATTTTTAGAAGTTGGAGGTTACATGCAAAGATAATTTTAGAAATTTCCCTCCAAGTGACGCTTTTTCCTAGATTTGTGGCTTGCATGTCATGAGTCTCAAACTGATTTATTCGATGCTGCAAGAGTTTATTTTTTACATCGATCTTGGAGCTGTGACATCCCACATCACATCTAGGAGTCGTTGGCATGTCCAACTCAACTTTTTCTGAGTACGCCTTATTTACATGTCTTTTGTAGCTTTTCTATCACTTTTTGTGTTTTATCTTCTATGAGTGTTGTCTGCTTGATTTCTATGAATGCTTGATGTCGTTTACATGCATGTTAGCCTGTACAAGCATCGTTTTAGTTTTCATTTGCATCTCACTGCTATCACATGCATCACATTATTTCTAGAGCAATGGTTGCCGATGCAGCAACTCGTTTCACATACATGCATGTTTTCCTGTTTTATGAATCTTACATTTGTTTCTTTCATGCATGATCATTCACTCTTGCTTACACTCATTTTCAATATGGATTTGAAGCTCAATATGTTTTGAGTCACCCGTAGGCGGTTCTAGGCAACCTTGGCCCCGACCTTTCCTTGCCTATACATCATTTTTGCATTTATGAGAGGGAAGGCTCTTCCTTCCTCCCAAAAAACACACAAAACTGGCCAAAAACTGTCCTCCATGCTTGTGTTGCACAATGAAGTCCCTGGGCTTGCATGCCTTGTAGATGGAAATTTCACATTGTGCAATCTCGGTCCCAACAGGTCAACCTAGATTGTGCATTATGCAATTCTAGCAGTCAACCAGCCTCCCAACAATATGGACTGTCTTTTGTGTAGTTTTGGTAGTTAGTGTTCTGGCCTCGCAGTGAAAATTGCACAATCCTTACAATCAGTCTTCCATGAATGTACCATGTCATTGCTCAAGTTTGCTTTGGTTTTCAACTGACAATTTTTTTACGATGAATGTCACCATGTATCTAGGTATAATAGATGTTCTTCCATCTCTTAGCAGTTTAGTTTCAATGGCCTCCAAGAGAGTAGGGTTAAAGGACATTGATAGAAGCACAATTAGAGATGCAATTGAGTAAGTGTCTATGAGATTGTCGATTTATGACGATACTAAGCTACGCATAGAAAACAACATCAAGTTAAAATTGCAGGACATTAACGATACATTCTTAGGAACATTTGGGGAAGATCATGAAGACTGCATGGTCTATGATAATATTCACAAGTCTGGCTTTCATCTGATTGCATGCAGGTATCCCGAGTTTCCATGTGCAGACATGATATATTGGATTCTCTCGCACATTGATCCTGAGACGATGGTGCAAAGAAGTGTCAGCGAGACACAGATTCCGACCTTCGGGGCATAAGACTATCAAGAGATATGCCACTTGCCACAACCAGTGATCATAATGGAGACACCCTTCAGTAGACATAGTAGCAGTGAAAAATCCAGGGATATCTTGAAGAGTTGTGTGAAAGACCCTGCCAAGTTTAGGATGACACCCAACCAGGTTCACAAGATGAATATACTACAAAATGCATATTAGTGATTGGTCACCTTTGCATGCCACTTCTATGGGAAAGAGAGCACGGAGACCTTCTCGCAGAGTTGGGTGATCGCATTGGACCAAATGGCCATTGAAGGAAAACCATGTAGCTAGTTCAACATGTTGGCTCACAGGCTGAAGGAATAGGTAACAGGATCCGTATAGTCATACAAAGTTCAACAAGTAGAGATATACATGTCCCCATACATTTTGGATGCAAACTGTGCCCGTCGAAAGTTCCCAGGCTTGAGTTGGGCATGGACATCAATGGAAACCTATGTACACACTTACTGTAGATTGTTTTTTGAATGCAACTTCCATAGAGTCATCACACATTTTTCAGACCATTTTGTAACCTTGGTGTACAAGATGATATTTGATGAGGATCCTCATGTTTTACCAAAGTTTTACATGGACAAGCTTGTCATGCAAGAAGTGTCATACTATATCTCGAGAGGATTGTCAACTAGACTACATAAAAAGAATAAGGCACTCTGACCCACTCTTCCATTGTGGATCTGGTTGTACGAGATACAAAATCTCAATCATGTTGATGCTGAGACAAAAGTGTTCGAAAGATTTACTTTTGGCACCAAAAGTTTCAATCCATATGACTTGCATTGCTTTCTAAAGGACCACTGTGTGAGAGTGCAATTTCCTTGGATCCACGAGGCGTGTCATTGGGCTCAGGAAGACCCATAGCTATATAGTCATAGCTTCTCTAGGCTCAATGAATGAGTCAGCATAGCTATGGAATGGTTAGAGAAGAAGCATCTAGGGGAGCACCATCATTAGTAGTAGCAGTGGGTAACATACTTGCACATGACAAAGGGAAGAGAATGATTATTGACAGTGCAGAGGTAGCAAAAAGCTGCAATTTCAAAGCAAACTGACTTGTGGAGAAAGCAACTTTAGGGATACACGTGAAGAGGTGACAATGCGATAGGAGGAACACACAAAGGAAGAGAGATAAATAGAGGATGGAGGAAGTAGTGAAGGAGTTGCAAGAGTTGAAGCAACAACTCCGTGAAGAGAAAGAGATGCATAGATAGGAGAAGGAGGTGTAGTAGTGACAGACACAACAGGAGGAACAACATTCACAGATTCATGAAACTACGGCCATACAAGTTTTAAACTCATCTGAGCAGCTGGCACAAAGAAGAGAGGGTGAGTAGTCACAAAAGAAAGACTTCGCTCAAGAGATTGAAAATATACTTGAGTAGATGGATACGGAGATGGAGTAGCCAGAGTCAGAACATGATATTGATCTCGTGCCTTACAACTAGGAGGTTGACCCACTGACTTCACCAGATATGGAAGCAAAGCAAGTCTTGAGTGATCAAAGAGATACTTAGATCCTTGGAGACAATCTAGAAGAAAAGATGCACAACATATCATTTGAAAAGCTGAAGTATAGAGTTGTGCAGTTACAAAAAGTGACTATTATGGATGTCCACACATCTCATGTGCAGTTTGAAGAATGAGTGATCATATCAGACATGCGCAAGAATCTAACAGAATTCACCGATGCTACCAAAGCATACGTTGAAGCCATCAACTCGAGTATTCTTTTCTTGATAATAGAGAACGATTGAATGGCTAAGGTGTTATAGATGACCAAGCAATTAGGAGAACATGTTACGACATCCGCCAAAGAAGATTTGAAGAGACAAAAACTTAATTATGTATCATCTCTCGAGATAGTCATTCGAATTTTGTATTCTGAATTTGGCACTGTGCATAAGGAAATTTTCCATGTCAACGGTTGGCACAATCATTGTGCTAGGAGAGCACGCATCTTGTCAAATTTGCACACTTTCATTGATCAGATGTAAACATGCATAATGAGATACAAGGAAGCCCCATTACACTTGCCCAGGTTGATGAATTCGAAGGCGATATAGTTGAAGGGATGCATCACGAGTTAGGTTTAGAAATATGAGGAACTCCTGTAGCTCATCACTTATTTGCAGGCTTCACATGCATGGGTGTTCAAAAGCATGGGTGTTGTGAGGGGATGCATGTGATCCCATCCATTAGGAGACTCACCATGGAAAAGGAAAGGAATGGTGTCCAACTAGAGCCACACATGTACTTCAACAAGTTGATGCACATAGCCACCAACACACACATGGAGATCAACATAGACACTATGCATCAATATGTTGTCGGTCCTTCTACACTCAAGAGTAAGATGTACATTTTATGAGACAATTTGGATAGAGGTGTCAAATAATTGTATCCATATGTAATGGAGGCAAGAGTTCATTTCAGTAGCATGTCACCATTAAGCACGCAGACACCACCATGGACTACCAATATTGGGATCAATTCGCCACCATCAATCATTGCGAGGATGTCAAAGATTTGGTCTTCCCACAACTGTCCAAGTCTTAGTAATAGCTTGCATGGCTTGCTCAAGCCTACTTTGTCTCACATGGGTACATGTGTAGCTTTTCATGTAACATCTTGTAAAAGTGAAAGAACATGTTTTATCAGTCATGTAGTAGTTGAAGAGTCATTAGGGTAGGTGAAGAGTCACAAAGGGGAATGCCAAGGGTCACCCCACCCATTGCTATTTATAGAAGATCATAACTCATTGTAGAGGCATCTGGGGAGCCAAGATTCCTATAGGTGTCTCTTAGACAAAGCTTGGAGTGTATTGTAATGAGCCTTGGATTCTCCATAGTGCAGAGCTAGTATATCTCTTTGGAGGAGCAGGCAGCAGCGACTATAATGTTTCGTTTTCGGGACTAGTAGTTGGTCATGGTTGTATGGATGACTAGAACTTTCACTTTCTTAATATAACAGAGCCAACACATTTCATGCATATGTTGTTGCTATAGTTCAGTTGTCTTGGTTACTGTAATCATATATGTAGTTGTTTGCTTACGCATTTATGTATGGACTCCTTATATATGTGTATGCATGAACCTTAATGAGATTTTTTGTTGGTTTAACCATCACTTTGGATCATGGGCTAACCTACTTTCTAGCTTGTGATGTATATTTTCTCATGTGTTCGCTTTCAATCTGCGTGTTTCAATAGGTTTCTAAGGGGCACACTCGTTCCCCATTCCATGCATTAGAACCATTCATGCACCTTCCTTGGCTTTCTACACTGGTCACACCGTTGCTACCAACAAGGACATCATGCTTGCCTCTGTGCGTAACCATGGTCAAGGTGATACCGTACAACCCACTGCTGGGACTCCTACATGAAATGGTCTGAAGTGTAGTTGGGACTTCTTACTGGGGAGATCCTCTGACATGTTGGGAGGTCTAGCACCATCAACATTTCTAGCGCTAGAAGGAGGGCTAGATGACATGTTGTTACCTCTAATCCTGTTTTGAATTGTTGCACATATGTCATGGATACTATCAAACTCATCCCTCCATGATGATTTTCGCATGTTGAATCTCTCAACATCACAAGGGAGTTTTTTTTATCTCTTGTCAGAATTTGCGTATAATGGTGAAGGCGAAGTGGCTTGGCCTACGTACTTACAAGACATCTATGCATTTCTTGATGATGATGATGACTTCTGTCATGAAGAGGTCAACTTGCTACTTTCACACACATTTCAAAAATCCCCACAATGATGGTGCTGAAGTCTGCCACCCGAAAGCGTGCACTCACTTGAGAAGTTCTGTGATCTCATTAAATCTACTTTCCATCATTTTGATCCAGAACCTCTTCACAAAAAATTGTTAAAACAATGAAAGACTCCAAAAGAATCACCTACGTATTTTTGGGATTACTTCCATGTATTCCAGTTTGAAGCTTCGAAAAGTTAGATGAAATTCCAATATCTCATGGACAAATTTTCATATTGTCTTACCAAATCTATCAATCCCAAGAAGAATTTGAATTTCAAACCTTGCTGAGCATAATTCAGTGATGGAGCTGTGGAATCATAGATGGACATGGTCGCTATCACAAGTGATTTTCCATCATCCTCTCCTCAGACAGCTCCACCACTGCAGAGTGATGTGGGAGAAAATGCACACATGCCCTTTCAGTTGTCACACCCTCCCAACATCAATTCTCTCAATTTTTGCAGAGATTTGGTTGGAAAGCCCATGGGTTGTCACATGCATGTCTTACCTCAACCTTCATCTTCATGTTCTGTTGATCCTTTTGAATGCATTGTCTTGTGTTCTTCCATTCTAGACTCTACACCTATTGTGAATGAGGACCAAGCTTTTGACAGAGTTGGTGTCACACAACCAACCTGTGCTGTCATTCATGAAGAGTATGCGAAGGATGTTTCCCTTATGTCCGTACCTCTTCCATTTTTCCCTCACATCTTTGGTGATTATACCATCCCTAATTTCACATGTGTATCCCCGTCTATAGATGCACCCATTGTTGATCATTCGTAGAGCACACGGGATGTTAGTCCATCATCCAACAATGAAGAGGAGAAATGATTCTTTGAAAATGCACTTGATTTTTCATCTAACTTTTCCAGAAACGTAGAGAGTGAATTTTTTTGCTTCTCATCTACCCCTCTATTTGATTCATCACATCATGAAGATGCCAATTAAATCATTTATTTTGCTAATCGTAGTTGTCGTGATCTATTTACCCCCGTATTCGATCACGATGATGATTCTATCGCAATTTATTTTTCAAATCCACCTGTTTATGATGATCTATCTCTAGACAAAGTCGAAACCCCATAGACGGTCAAGGCACTTCAGCTTGAGTTGATGGTTATGTCAAGCCCTCACTGTAAGGACCTGTGGTTCTTAGCGAGACCACCGTGGAGTGCGAAGGATGGAGTGCGACTTGGTGTGGCACGATTTAAAAAAACATGGCAGAGCAAACACTTGGGAGCATGCGTGCGTACAAGTGAGGAGCAAGTCATGTGTTTATATGATGAACAACGTGGGCATTCATGGAGTAAGCTGATGATGATGAAAGTTTGTTGAGGGCATTGGCGAATGAGCCGATTGTATGAAGAACCAAAGGAAGGCATCGGTTGAAGGTAAACAAGGGTCGGCCAAGTGATGGCATGACACAATACAATGCATATATATTGAGCATGTTGTTGGAGCATTTGGACAATCGCTCAAGCTCAAGCATTCAAGTCTTCTACGAAGAAGTGCGAAGGATAAAGAGCCGCAACAAAAGGTGAAGGCACAGGTCGTATGCACCCAACCTTGGGCAACTCGTTAAGGTAGCACGAGCCTTAGAACAAAGGCAAATGCATGGTGCATGGCTGAAGGTGCCAGGTGCTTGGTTGGCACAGGTTCTTGGGTAGCTTGGGTGAGCGCTTGTCCGTCGTGCAAAGACAAACATGGAGGTCGAAGAAAGGGGACTCGGGTGAGGTCGCCTGCCCACTGTGCAGAGGTAAATGAAGGGTGACTTAGGTGAGGTCGCCCGCCCATCGTGCAAAGGTTCGGTCGTGAAGTTTGGTTGGCAGCTCGTGTGAGGGCGCGCTCGCCCAACTTGGGCAAAGTATCTTGGTTATCACACAAAGGTGTGATGACGTTGTAATTTTGGCTAAGTATGAAACTTGGTGTTTCCAAGTATACTTGTAAAGCTTTGTAACATTGAAGATTGTATAATATATATTACTCGGGCAGACTCATTGTTCAGGGAGTTGCCCCTCCCTTTATACTATGAAATTATGTTCTCTTGTATAATTGATGATGATAATGAATGTGCATGGGTGTTCATTAGTATAAAGGAAACATAATAATACTTTGTTGCGAAAAACAAACTAAGTAGACTAATGGTTAGGCGTAGTCCATGAACATAAGTATTAGTGAAAAGAAAGTGTTCGATGGTGCCGCACCTCGCCAAGAGTGGTTCAAAGACTACCACCGGCCTGGGGGAGTGACAAGTGGTATCAAAGCTAGTCTGAATACTTGGAGGAGTCTTGCAGGAAGCTAAAGTGTATGCACACTCAGAAACTTGGAAGTTGGTGACAGGTACTTGCAGGTGAAGGAAGCTGATTTCACATACAAGTGGAACAAGGGCTGGATCATGTTTTGCAGAGAACTTGGAGAAGGCCGAAAGGCAAAGATGGTGGATGAACCTATGACAGGTAAATCTAGCCATCTTGCAAGTGAAGTCTTCTGGTACAAAGTGTTGGAACGGATGGGTCGATGGAGTTCTAACTGGGTTTCGATGAAGGCTGAGAACATGAACATTCGGGAAGGCTGTTCGGAACTAACGAAGGAACTTGAAGAACTCAAGAGCCAATGTGGAAGTACGATATATGGTGAACTCAAGGAACTTGACGAGGAGATCTGACAAAGTGGTCTTGGTCTTCAAGAGCTCTTGGATGAAAGAGCCCGATTAAGGAAGAAAAGTGCCATGGTGGAAGCCGAAGTCAAGCAAATTGAGGAAGAGATAAAGAAGAAGCTTCTTGATAAGAAGGTTGTTGTAATTGATTAGGAAGAGCTCGACTACATTGACAGGCTGGGAACACACTACCAAGATAATCCAGAGGATGTTCAGAAGCATAGTTCTATGAAGGTAGTCAAAGGACACTTGGTTGGTGCACTTGAGTAGAATATGATGGAGGAAAATCTTGAAGGGAACCAAGCTAGACCAGGATCGAGTTGCTTAGAAGAGCCAATAATGGAAGTGAAGTACCTTAGGAGGAATGTCAAGTTGGAGCTCAAGCCAATTGAAACTTCTGAGGCCGAATTCTTGAATAAGGTTGCTGATGTGAGACACAAGATAAAGCCGATAGAAGGAGGTGATTCCTTGAAGTTGAGTTTTGTGCAGGTGACTGTGAAGGGCAAGAGATGTGTAGCTTTGGTGGATACGAGGGCTACTCATAGCTTCTTGAGTAGGAAAGCAGCAAAGTCTTTTGTGAAGAAAGCAAAGATGGAGAGGGAATGGAGTGCTTTCAAAGAAGTCAAATCTACCATGAAAGCTGTTATTGGTGTGATGGAAAACACTCAGGTGAGAGTGGGATCGTGGTTTGGAAAGTTGGACTTGAGGATCGTGGACATGGATGATCATTCTATGGTGTTGGGCCAAGATTTCATGAGGCTTGCACAAGCCATACCAATTGTGGACTGAGACATTCTCTTGATCACAGCTGAGGGAAGAACCATGATGGTTCCGATGAATAGAAGGAGTTGCTTGAGGGACATTCGTTGCAAGAGTGAGGAGGGATGAAGGAAGTGAGAAGGAAATCTCATGAATCTTGGAGCACTTGATAGAGACATCTTCTACTTATGATCTTCACAATAGAGTTGCGAAAGAAGGGAGTCTAAGTACTACTTCAAAGGCAGTGGTTGGAGAGGATTATGAAGACAGACATCCGGCTGGTATAGTGGATTTTTGTAGGTATGCTATGGCCATATATGACTTTCAGTTGACGAATGCCAAGCTTAGGGAGCTTGGGTGTACATGTGAGAAGATTAAGGCTATGCACAGATACTTGAGGACACAACATCAATCAGATACATGGGTGGATGAGAGTTAGGGAGGAAACTTCCTAGCCCTCCTTTCTTTATTGACAACCTTGGAGATGGGTTGGTGTAGGGACCTTGATTGGAAGGGGTTGCACCACCTTAGCAAGGGGCCTTGGGAGGAGGCTTCTTTATGACAGATTGCAGACATGGATGCAGATGGCCAGATGCTGGGGTGGAGTCTACATGGGTTGGACATCATGGAAAGTTAGAGTCATGGACATCAAGTTGGAGATATGGAGCATGACAGTTATGCAGGGACATTATGCAAGAGCATGTGTAGAGGTGTCATTCATGGACATTATATGGGGAATGCTGAAGCAAAGGATGTTGTGCAGATGGTCTTATGACATGGAGATGTATGAGCCAGTGGAGATATTGTACACTGTTGTGCAACAAGGCCATGGGCTGAACATGTTGTAGAGGGGATGGAGTTTCCATGGACCTGAGCATGAGAACTGGACAGATTCTTGATGAGTCTGAGATGTAGCAGAAGTCAGGGAAAGACTTATGGTGGCATAAGGATGTGCATTCTTGTGGTTTGGATGTAGGTTGAATTAGCTACCCAACTAGTTCGAGTCATGAGGGGTACCAATGTGTGCAGGGATGTTGTTGTTGAGGTCGACATGGTGACACATGACAGAAGTGTGTTGGCATGGTGAAGCTTCTGATGGAAGACTACAGGATGAGGATGAGGAATGATGGAGATGGTGGTTCTACATATGTTGCAGGGATGTTTGCAGTATGTGGAGGAGTTGATATCATGGATAAGACTGTTCGAATATAAAAATGTTGATCTTGGTGGATGGCTACCAGGATGGCATGTTGTCGAGGACGACAACGACTTCAGGTGGAGGAGGATGTAAGAACTTGCAGTTCTCACCGAGACCACTGTGGAGTGTGAAGGTTGGAGTGCAACTTGGTGTGTGCATGATTTAACAAAACATGGTAGAGCGAACACTTGGGAGTGTGCATGAGTACAAGTGAGGAGTAAGTCGTGTTTTTATATGATGAACAACGTGGGTGTTCATGGAGTAAACCAATGGTGATGAAAGTTGGTTGAGGGTGTTGGCGGATGAGCTGACTGTATGAAGAACCAAACGAAGGCGTCAGTTGAAGCTAAACAAGGGTCGGCCAGGTGATGACACGACACACTACAATGCATATATATTGAGTGCGTTGTTGAAGCATTTGGAAAATCGCTCAAACTCAAGCGTTCAAGTCTTCTACGAAGAAGTGTGAAGGATAAAGAGCCACAACAAAGGTGAAGGCGCAGGTCGTATGCACCCAAACTTGGGTAGCTCGTTAAGGTAGCATGAGTCTTGCAACAAAGGCGAAGGCGTGGTGCATAGGTGAAGGCACCAAGTGCTTGGTTGGCACGGGTTCTTGGGTAGCTCGGGTGAGCGCCCGTCCATCATGCGAAGAAAAACGTGGAGGTGGAAGAAAGGGGACTCAGGTGAGGTCGCCCGCCCACCGTGCGGAGGTAAATGAGGGGTGACTCGGGTGAGGTCGCTTGCCCGTCGTGTGAAGGTTCGGTTTTGAAGTTTGGTTGGCAGCTCATGTGAGGGCACACCCGCCCGACTTGGGCAAAGGATCTTGGTTATCACACAAAGGTGTGATGAAGTTGTAATTTTGGCTAAGTATGAAACTTGGTGTTTCCAAGTATACTTGTAAAGCTTTGTAACATTGAAGATTGTATAATATATATTACTCGGGCAGACTCAGTGTTCAGGGAGTTGCCCCTCACTTTATACTATGCAATTGTGTTCTCTTGTATAATTGCTGATGATAATGAATGTGTATGGGTGTTGATTGGTATAAAGGAAACATAAAAATACTTGGTTGCGAAAAACAAACTAAGTAGACTAATGGTTAGGCATAGTCCATGAACATAAGTATTGGTGCAAAGAAAGTGCTTGGTGGTGCCACACCTCGCCAAAAGTGGCTGAAAGACTACCACTAGCCTGGGGGCATGACACTTGTTGGCGTGAGGTTGTTTTCACTGTCGATCATGAAATTGTTGAAACACTCAAGCCTTCTCATCACTTATCTATATTCATTGAAGATCAATCTCACACACAGATTATGCTTCCTCCACTCGAACTACATGATCCCATCACTCATGCATTGGACGAATCTTACACAACAAGCACACATTCGCATTGCAAGTTGTCTTTATTTCTTTCATTTGCTTGCATGTCATAGTCAAAAGTATGCATATGTTTAACATCTGCACACAATGTCGCACAACACCATGGTAAGTCCACAAATTGCATGGCATGCGCTTCCACTCACTTATGTTTTGTGGATGCAGTTAAACTTGGAGTGTGTTTGTCTTCATTGTTATATATTTCATGTTTATTGGTTCACATAGTTGTGCTGTTTTCGAACCATGCCTTCACTGACATGGGTCGACCAATGTGCCAGTGGTTGCATTGGAAGTATCACTTCACGTGAGCAGACCCAGGCACTGTTAGCTTAGGAGTAGAAGTAGTTTTTGCTTATGGTTTGCTTGCTTGCATGCATGTTTTCTTCTTACTTTATCTATTTCCTTGCTTGCCCAGTTATTTTCTTACTCGCATTGCTTACACATTTACTTATGATTTTTCTTTTTTTGATTTTTCATTTTCTTCTTTACGCTCGTAGGTTAGTTTCACATGGATCTTGCATGACTCTTGAAACAAGATGGGTAAAGTACAAGAGGACTTATGTAGTTACCAATACTTGGTTATCTATCATCATGCCTCTATATGAAGAACTTGTTGTGTTCAGTCCATGATAAACCAATGGAAAATACATGTTTTTCATAGTGAAGCTTGGTGAAAACACAACACTTTCATGCTAACTAGTATTGCCTACTCTGGTTGGTTTTTTTTGGGTTAATCCTTGTTAGCTCAGTCAAGTAGAGTAAGGTGAGGGGGAAAAACCTTAACAATCATGTCAGAGGTATAAACAAACTACTTCTCTAAAGGAAAAACCTCTTCTACTCTCAATAACTAGGGATCCCTCTTCCGCCTCTGAAATGAATAGGTGCTATGCATGGTTACAAAAAACAAAAAAAAGAATGAAAATGTGAAAAAATAAAAAAAAAATGAAAATGAATAAGGTGAAAGAGGACAAAGGCTTCTTGCATAGAGAGGTGATGCAAGTAACTCTGGGGGCATAATGACCAGGCTCGTTGGTAGAGGAGTGATGCTTGCATTCCTACCTGACTCTATCGAGGTATTGTCCATCTCTGCTGGTAGTGGAGAAACACTAGAGATGAAAACATAAACTCTAACAACCATAAGGTTTGTGCACCCATATACTCCTCATCCCCAATCGAAACAACTGTGTTGGCTTGGCTTGGAATGTGTGACGACCGGCCAATATCTTGGCAGATGCTAAATATTATGATCAAGCAACTATGGAATCCAGGATGATTAGAGAGCTGAACAATACTTCTGAAGGTGTTAGAGTTGCTTTTCACAAACAAGGTCCATTTAAAGAGCTAGAGTTCTACCAGTGTGTCACCAAGTGTTGTAGGTACTACAACCACCCTCCAAAAGTCTTCCTCATATTCATTTTGGAGCCTCCCTACCATCCATCCTTAGTAACATGTCTTGCACTATCAAGTAGATAGGATTTAGATAATTTTCAGTGGCTCGCCACCCTGTGCATGTCAGTTTGCTTCACTCCTTTCACAAGTTACCATTCCAAAATTAGACTATTTGTTGGCTGAGAATCTCCCCCGAAAAATTGTGCAATTTTGAAGGGGAACCATCCTTCCCTCCCAAAATTGTGCAAATTTGTTGGGCTACCTACTGACCTCCAAAATTGCGCAAAACAGTCATAGAGGCTTTCCGCAGAAAACTTTATAATCTGGCCCGCCATTGAGTCTCAACCCAAAAATTGTAAAATTCTAGGAGGCAATCACCTACTGACCCCAGAACTTGCACAATACCAAGGGATAGCTAGCCCATAAACTGCACAAATTTTCATCCCAGGCTCGCGAACCGATGCATGTGCCTTCGAGTTGGCTAGTTCCCTCTGGCACAAAGCAAAATTGATTTGCATGCATGGGTTTTGTTTTTCCCAAAATAGAAAAAAGAAACATGCAGAAATCGTCCTTAGATTTTAGGGATCAAATTTTAGGGGCTGGAGGTTACAAGAAAATATCATTTTAGAAACTTCCCTCCAAGTTCCGCTTTTTCCTAGATTTGTGGCATGTGCGTCATGAGCCTCAAAATTATTTATTCGATGTTGCAGAGCTCATTCTTCACATTGATCTTAGAGATCTGACATCTCACATCACATATAGGAGTCGTCGGCATGTTTAGCTCAACATTTTCTGGGTAAGTCTGCTTTACATGTCTTTTGTAGCTTTTATATCACTTTTTCTGTTTCAGCTTGTGTGAGTGTTGTCTGCTCGATTTCTGTGAATGCTGGCCATCATTTTCATGCATGTTAGATTTTACAAGAACCATTTCAGTTTTCGTTTGAATCTCAATGTTGTCACATGCATGGAACTACTCTTGCACTAATGGTCAGTCGACACTGATGCATCCGTTTCACACACATGCATGTTTTCCCATTTTCTGAATCTTGCATTTGCTATTTTCATGCATGATCATTGACTCTTGCTTACACTCAATTTTGCCATGAATTTGAAGCTTCATATGTTTTTAGTCCCCCGTCGGCGGGTCTGGCCAACCTATCTTCCTCCCAAAAAATGCACAAAACTTGCGAGACACTGTCATCTAAGCCTGCTTTGTGCAATTCTGAGGGGCAGTACTATGCTGGCCCAAGAAATTGTGCAATACAATCCATGGGCATGTATGCCTTATAGACTGAAATTGAAAATTGCACTGTCTTAACCCCGAGTAGGTTATCTTGGATTGTACATTATGAAATTCCAGTAGTAAAAGAACCTCCTCACAATTTGGACTGTCTTTTGCGTAGTTCTGGTAGTCAGTCTCTCAACCTCCTAGTGAAAATTGCACAATGCTTGCCATCAATCTCCCTAGTATATACCATGTCAGTTCTCAAGTTTTCTTTGGTTTTCAACTCACAGATTTCTTACCATGAACGTCACCATGTCTCTAGTTATAGCATGTGTTCGTCTGTCTCTCAGCAATTTAGGTTCAATGGGCTCCTAGAGTGAAGGGTCAAAGGACATCGACAAAAGCACAATTTGAGATGCAATTGAGTGAGTGTCTATGATTTTGCTAATTTACGAAGACACAAAGCTGCTCGTAGACAAAGAAATCAAGACGAAATGGAAGCACATCAATGATACATTCTCAAGCACATTTGGGGAAGATCTTGAACACCACACGGTCTATGTGAATATTCACAAGTCTCACTTGCAATGGATTGCATGCAAGTATCCTGTGTTTCCATGTGCAAACATGATACATTGGATCATCTTGCACAATGATCCCGAGACAATGGTGTTAAGCAGTGTCAGCGGGATAGAGATTGCAACCTTGAGGGCACAGGACTATTAAAAGATGTACCACTTGCCACAACTAGAGATCATAATGGAGACACTCTTTAGCAAACCCAACAACAGTGAAAACTCTAAGGATATCTTGAAGAATTAGGTGAAAGAGACAATCAAGTTTAGGATGACACCCAACTAGGTTTACAAGATGAAGATACTGTGGAAGGCATATCAGTAATTGGTCATCTTTTCATGCTGCTTGTATGACTAAGAGAGCACGGAGACCTTCCCATAGAGTTGGGTGATCATGTTGGACCAACTAGCCAGTAAAGGAAAATCATGCAACTAGTCTGACATGTTGGCTCATGCATTGAAGGAATGCATAACAGGAGCTTGGAAGCTACCCAAATGTTAACATGTAGAGATATACATGTATGCATACATTTTGGATGCAATCTATTGCTATCAACATTTCCCACGCTTGAGTTGGGCATGGACATCAGCGGAAACCTCTGTACAAACTTACTGTAGATTGTTTTCCGATTGTGGCTTCCACAGAGTCATCACAAAGTCGTCAAGTCATTTTGTTACTCCAATGTACAAGATGATATTTGAAAAGGATCCACCTTGCATGTCATAGGAAATAATGGAGTCATTGATTGACATTGCGGGTGGGTATGCCTCACCTCTTAGCACCTTCATACGAATTTACAACGTGTAGAAGCCTCCGCATGTTTTACCAAATTTTTACATGGAAAAGCTTGTGATTCAAGAAGTGTCTTTTCGCATCTCGATAGGACTATCAGCTGGACTACATCAGAATAAGAAGGCAACTTGGTGTGCTCTTCCTTGCAGATTGGATTGTATGAGATACACAATATCAAGCATGTTGATGCTGAGACATAAGAGTTAAAAATATTTACTTTCGGCACCAGAAGTTTCAATCCATACGACCCACATTTCTTTGTAAAAGACCACTATGTGAGAGTGAAATTTCCTTGAATCCACGAGGCATGTCATTTAGCTGAGGAAGACCCATGGAGATATTTTCACAGCTTCTCCGAGCTTAATGAAGTGGTCAACATAGCTATGGAATGGTTAGCGAAGCAATGTGAAGTAACATCTACGGGAGCACTATCATCAATAGTAGTAGGAGGTAACATACCTACGCATGAAAAAGGAAAGAGAAAGATTGTTGATAGTGTAAAGGCAAAGAAAACATGCAGGTTCAAAGTAGACCCACTTATGGAGAAAAAAAACTTTGGATATAGAGGTGAAGAGGTAATAGGAGTTAGGCAAAAAGGGAGAGAGATAAACAAATGATGGAGGATACAATGAAAGAGTTGCAAGAGTTGAAGTAGCAATTCCGAGAAGAAAAAGAGTTGCGCAGACAAGAGAAGGATTCCCAGTAGGAACAAACACAACAAGAGGAGAAACATGCACAAATTATTGAAACTATGCCCATACAGGATGTAGACTCATCCAAGGAGCTGGCACAAAGTAGACAAGGTGAGAAGTCGCAGGAGGAGGACTTTTCTCAAGATGTCGAATAGATACTTGAGCAGATGGATATGGAGATGGAGCGACCATAGTGAGAATAGGATATTGACCTCATGCCTTACAACCAAGAGGTCAACCCACCGACTTCACCAGATTTGGAAGTAGAGCAATTCTTGAGTGGTCAAGGAGATACTAAGATCCTTGGATACAATCCAGAAGTAGAGATGCACAACATATCATTCGACGAGTCACACCATAGAGTTGTGCAATCGCGTAGAGTGACTACTTCGGATGTACACACGTTTATTCCACAACTTGTAGAATGAGTGATCATATTTGACGTGCACAAGCATCTAACAACATTAGTCAATGCTACCAAAGCATATAGCGAAGCCACTAGCTCAAGTGTTTGCTTCTTAATAGAAGAGAATGAGTGAATGGCTAAGGAGTTACAAATGACAAAGCAGGGAGGAGATCTGGTTACGACATCTGCCATATCAAAGTTGAAGAGAGTAATATTGAATGATGTATCATCTCCTGAGATAGTCATGTGAATGTTGTATTCCAGATGTGGAACCATGCATAAGGTAGTTGTCCATCTCAATTGTTAGCAACAGTGCTGAGCTAGCAGAGCACACATCTTGTTAGATTTTCACAATGCCGCCAACCACATGCAAACATCGACAATGAGATACAAGGTAGCCTTGTTACACTTGCCCAAGTTCATGAAGTCCAAGGTAGTAGAGTTGAAGGCACGCATTCGGAGTCATATATGAAACAATGAGGAACTCCCACAACTCATCACCAGTTTGGAGGCTTCACATTCATAGGTGTTAAGAAGCATGGCTATTGTTATGCATGCACATGTGATCCCATCCATCGAGACACTCACCACGACAAAGACAAAATCAAGTTTGGCTAGAACTGTACATGTACTTCAACGAGTTGATGTGCATAGCCCTGAGCACACACTTGGAGATCAACTCAGACACCATGCATCAGTATGTTGTTGGTTCGACTACACTCAAGACTATGATGCACATGTTATGAGAAGAGTTGGATAGAGGTATGAAATCAATGTACCTGGATGCAATGAAGGCAAGAGTTTTCTTTCAATAGGATTTCACAATTAAGCACTCGCACACCACCATGGACTACCAAGCTTGGCATTAGTTAACCACCATCAATTGTTGCAAGTACATTGACGAGTTGGTCTTTCCACAGCTGTCCAAGTCTTAGTAATAGCTTGCATGGCTTTCTCAAGCCTATTTTGTCTCACATGGGTACATGTGCATATTTTAATGTAACATCTTGTAAAAGTGAAAGGACATGGTTCGATAGTACAATGTAACAGTCATGTAGTAGTTTAAGAGTCATGAGGGTAGGTGAAGAGTAAGAAAGGGGAATGTCAAGATTACCCCACCCTTTGCTATTTATAGAACCTCATAACTCATTGTAGAGGATTTTGGGGAGCCAATCTTCCTATAGATGTATCTTAGAGAAAGCTTGGAGTGTATTGTAACGAGCCTTGGCTTCTCCGCAGCGAAAGCTAGTATATCTCTTTGGAGGAGCAGGCGGCAATGTCTGTAATGTTCTATTGTCAGGACTAGTAGTTGGTCATGGCTGTAAGGATGATTGGAACTTTCAATTTCTTAATATAATAGAGCCAACATGTTTCATGCATATGTTGCTGTTGTAGTTTAACTGTCTTTGTTACTCTAATGATATATGTAGCTATTTTCTTACGCATGTATGTATGGACCCTTTCCATATATGTATGTATGAATTTTACTGAGATGTATTGTTGGTTTAACCATCTCTTTGGATCGTTGGCTAACCTCCTTTCCAGCTTGTGATGTATCTTTCCTCATGTGTTCCCTTTCATGCTGTGTGTTTCCACAAGTTTCTAAGGGGTGCATTCATTCCCCATTCCATACGTTAGAACCTTTCATGCACCTTCCTTGGCTTGATGCATTGGTCAAACCATTGCTACCAACAAGGACATCCTGCTTGCCTCTGTGTGCAACCGCGGTCAAGGTGATACCATAAAACCCACTGTTGGGACCCTTACACCAAACAGTGTCTAGTTAGGACTTCTTACCGGGGAGATCCCATGACATGTTGGTGGGTCCAACACCATCAAGAAGACTACACTACAATTTTAGAGTTAAGAAAATATAAATCATTTCATGTATAGTGAAACCTTACAACTTGTGTTATAGAAAAGAAGACATGAAAACATATAAATATAAAGACTTTTCCAAGACAATTTGGGTTTAAATAAGTAACACCAACAAGATATTGAATAAAACAAAACAAAATAAGGGAAAATGGTAGTAATAAAAATGAAATAACGAGTTACTCCTACTTGGATTATATTACACAGAAACCTTAGACAACAACCAAAGAAATCCGGTAAAAATAACGGCATAATGATCAAACCCTCCAAAATGAAAAAAAAATGATAACGCTTTGTATTTAAAGTAACAACCATTGAACTAGTTAAGGGAAATAATATCCAGTAACGTCAAAATCGTTCCCTAATAAAAGTGGCTTATATAGTGATACAAAACTATATGAAAGGAATAGATAAAATACTATCAGATAAAAAAGAAACCAATACATGAAAGATTGCACCACATCATCTATTTTACCTTGTCAGTGTTTCTTCGAACAAAAGAAGATTTTTGTTTTAAAAAACCCCAAAGTAAACAATAAAAATGTAGAATATGAAATGAATTATTTCAAGCTAATTGAAAAGCCAACAGTACTATGAAGAAAAATACATATAAAAAAAAAAGATAAAACAATTAAAAAACACAGTTACTGTGTGAGCTAAAAAATGCTGCAAATCTCATCTATTAATTCAACTATTAACTACGTTATTATATAGTAAAACTATTACTAAAATCAACTCTGAAACAAATCTACTCGCATTACACCTAATTTCCAGCAGTACTACAACTAACAATTTTCTACCTTAATTTTGCACAGAACACAAAATAGCAATTTACATAACTAATTAAGAATTATCCCCAACACTCCACCTTAATGATTAATGAGGATTTACTATCTTATCTCGTAGTGCCAAAAACGGATCTTTTGCAACTGCTTTGGTGAAGATATCTGCTAGTTGATGCTGAGTATTTATATGCTTCAATTCAATATCCTTCTTCTGCACCAAATCTCTAATGAAGTGTTATTTCAAGCCAAAATGTTTTGTCCTGCTCTCATGAACTCGATTCTTTGCTAACTTGATGACGCTTACATTATCACAATAAATCCCTATAGGATGAATTTGTTTTTCTCAAATTTCTTCCAAAAATTTTCTAAGCCAAAGAGCTTGTGTACCTGCTAAGGTAACTACAATATACTCCGCTTCTGTGAATGAGAGGGCAACAATGCTTTTCTTTTTTGAGCTCCATGTAATCAAACTAGAACCAAAAGATAAACAATTTCCAGATGTGGACTTACGATCATCAAGACTACCTCCCCAATCTGAATCACTAAATCCAACAAGATTGAACTTTTCAGAAGAGTAGTAATGAATACCAAAATTTAGAGTGCCTTTCACATACCTTAAAATCCTCTTGGCTGCCTTCATATGTATTTCAGATGGATTTGTCATATACCTTGAAACAAGTGAAACTAAATATGTAATATCAGGCCTTGTGTGGGTTAGAAATATCAAGCTCCCTACAATACTTCTGTAAGTTTTCTGATCAACTAAATCAACACCATCATCTCTACATAACACCTCTCCATGAGCACTTGGAGTAGGGGATGGATGACAATCAAGCATATCAAATTTATTTAGCATATCGTGTGCATACTTTGTTTGACAAATGAAAATATCATCCTTACTTTGATAAACCTCCATTCCTAGAAAATATTTCATGATGCCTAGATCTTTCATCTCAAATTCATTCATCATAGAAGCTTTGAATTTATCATTCATCTTAGAACTACTACCCATATAAAATAGATCATCAATGTACAAACTTATGATTAAAATATCAATACCTTCTTGTTTGTAGTAAAGGGTAGGATCATTCTTACTTCTTTGGAAGCCATTTTCCTAAAGTATCCATCAATCCTTGCATACCACGCTCTTGGTGCTTGCTTAAGGCCATACAAAGCCTTCTTCAACTTGTAGACATTATTCTCCTTTCCTTCCACTACAAAACCTTGTGGCTGATCCACATATACTTCCTCTTCTAAGTACCCATTCAAGAAGGCACTTTTCACATCCATATGATGTATGCTCCGCTTTTTATGAGCTGCTAATGAAATCAAAATTCTAATGGTCTCATGTCTTGCTACTGGGGCAAATGTCTCTTCATAATCAATTCGATACTTCTATGTGAATCCTTTAGCAACTAATCTTGCTTTGTGTCTTTCAACACTCCCATCACTATTAAACTTAGTCTTATAGACCGATTTGGTTCCAATATTTTTCTTGTCATGTGGAAGCTCTGTCAACGTCCAAGTGTCATTCCTTTGAATGGAATCCATCTCTTCTTGCATGGCTTGCATCCAAACCTCATTAGTACATGCATCTTCAAAACATGATGGTTCAAATTTAGCCTTGGCTAATAAACCAAAATTGACTATCTCACCTATTGGGCTTTCTTCATGTGCTTGATTTGCACTCCTCTCATAAATATCACTCAATCTTCTTACCTTCCTTGTAGAACTTGGAGAAGAAGTTGGACTTGAACTTGATGTTGAAGAAATTGATGAAAGGTTGCTTGGTGGAGTTAAGCCACTAGTTACAGAAACATTAGTTGGCTGCTCATGACCATTATCAACAATTATATCATCATTCAAAACAGATTTTGTCTTCTCAACATGGCCTTTTTGATGACCATAAACTCCCCCTTCATCAAAAATTACATCTCTTGAGGCAATAAGCTTGTTAGTTAGAGGATTATACAATTTATAAGCCTTTCTTGTCTCACTATACGCAATAAAAATACACAACTCACTCTTTGCATCTAACTTTTTTCTATTATGATTAGGTACATGTACATAAGCCAAACAACCAAAAACTTTGAAATGATTAACATTAGGCCTTTTCCCATACCAAGCTTCATAAGGAGTCATCTTTTCCAATGCACTAGTGGGGCTACGATTGAGGATGTATACTCCTGTAGCAACTGCATCTCCCCAATAAGAGTTGCTCAACCCCTTAGTTTGTAGCATGCATCTTGCCATTTCAACCATAGTACAATTTTTTCTTTCAGCTATGCCATTCTGCTCAGGTGTGTATGATGTAGTATGCTCCCTCGTGATGACATTCGTATCACAATAACTCTAGAAAGCTTTTGAGCAGAATTCTCCTCCACAGTGAGTCCGCAAACATTTGATCTTGCACCCTCTCTCATTTTCTACAAGGGCTTTGAAATTCTTGAATGTATCGAGGGCTTCACTTTTTGCCTTCAAAAAATATACCCAACAATTTCGTGAGTAATCATCAATAAAAGTGATGAAATATGATGACTTACCCAAACTCTTAGTCTGCATAGGACCACATATGTGTGAATGAACAAGCTAAAGTGGGTGATGAGCCCTCCATGCGCTACCCTTTGGAAACCTTTCCCTTGCATGCTTTCCCTTATCACATCCTTCACACACCTCCTTATGCTCTTCTACCTTGGGCAAACTAGAAACTAATGCATGTGAGGTTAGAAACTTCAAACTCTGAAAATTAAATGCCCATACGTGAGATGCCATAACCAACTTGAATCCTCATAAGCCATATTTGCAAGATTGTTGTTATGTTCATCAAACCTGAAGGGAAACATCCTATTTATTGTCATAGGCACAACACTGATCACCCTATTTCCCTTATTCTTATCATAGATAATACATGTCTTATTTTCAAACACTACTTTATAATTTTTCTCACATAGTTGCCCAATGCTCAACAAATTATGCTTCAATTGTGGAGTATAATAAATGTCATGAATACTCTTTATACCTTCTTTTGTTTGGACCTCCATAGCTCCTTTGGAAGCAACCTCCAATGATTTATCATCACCAAGCTGGATCTTGGATTTGAAACTTCCATCCTTTGCTGAAAACAACTTCTCATTCCTTGTCATATGGTTAGAGCATCTAGAATCTAGGTTCCAAACATCTTTACTAGTATTTTCACCTTTGGCATAAGATAAAAATAAGTGATGTGGAGGATACTCATCACTTTCTTGAGCATAATTAGCATTTTTACCTTCTTTCAATCTACATTCTCCTTCAATGTGACCATACTTGTTACAATAGTAACATTGAACATTTCTCTTATCAAATCTACCTCTACCTCTTCCACTTGAGCCACCTCTTCCTATACCTGTTGAATAATTTTGGCTTTGCCATTTACCTTGACCTTGATGGCTTTTGGTACTACTACTAATTGCATCTTCATTCTTTGTAATTTGTAATTTAGAGGGAAAAGCTTTCTCTACACCTTCAAAAGTTTCCTTCAATCTTTCTTCATGAGACATCAAAGATCCAACCAATTCATCACATTGTAGTTTTGTCAAATCCTTACTTCCTTCCATGATTATTGCAACATAATTCTATCTATGTGTTAAAGATCTCAACACTTTTTTAATTAAAACTTCATTACTTATAGCTTCTCCAAGAGTAGCCATTTTATTGACTACATCTTTGACTCTCACACAATAGTCAGTCACACTTTGAGCGTCTTGCATCTTCAAATTCTCAAACTCTCACTTCAATGTCTGAAGCTTGACCACCTTAACTTGATCACTACCTTGGTAAGGTTCTTGTAGAGTCTCCGAGGCAACTTTGGCAATTTTTGCTCCTCATTTTCTTGGAAATAAGCTCTTATCAAGAGCTACCTAAATGTGAAACAAAGCTTGACCATTCTTCTTCCTTGCTTCCTTTCTTGCTGTTCTTTCATATGTTGTAAGAGCATTCCAATCATCTGGCTCATCATATACTGATTCAACAATCTCCCACAAATCTTTTCCAATAAAAAATGTTAGCATCTTAATGCACCAATAATAACAATGTTTCCCATCAAATTTTGGAACTAGCATCTCGTTAGAATTCGACATGAATTCCAACAATACAACTTTAACCCAAAAAAATTTTACGTGCTCTAATACCACTTGTAGAATATGAAATGAATTATTTCAATCGAATTGAAAAGCCAACAATACTATGAAGAAAAATACATATAAAAAAAAATAAAAATTAAAAAACACAGTTAGTGTGTGAGCTGCAAATCTATTAATTGAACTATTAACTACATTCTTATATAGTAAAACTACACAAATCTATTGGTATTACAGCTAATTTCCAGCATTAATACAGCTAACAATTTGCTGGCTTAATTTTGCACAGATCACGAAATAGCAATTTACATAACTAATTAAGCATTATTCCAAAAAACACACTTAAAGGAAAAACACATAGAAAATCTCTTGTACAATGTTATGTTACCAAGGACAAGTTATATAGGAAATAGACACAACTTTGAAATTTTCATGATAACAAAAAAACCATAATAGAAGAAATTACCTCGGTTAAGGCAGACAAAGCCTAATGAAGCGAGAATCCTGTGTGATCTGCCTCCAAAAGGAGTAGAATAAATGTATAATAGTTTAAACTAAAGCTTCAGGAAAATGGATTTTGAAATTTGATTACCCAAATGACCTTAAATTTAATGGAAGCCCTCAAAATACCTGCAAGAAATAAAAGGAAAAGGAATTAAAAATATATCTATACAAAACCATTAAGTGGACACAACTGTAAGCAGTTAAATATATTTGGAAGAGAAACTAACAGTGGTTGAAAGATGACACTATGAACACACTTACCTCCACCGATAGGGTGACACATGGAAGAAAAATATCCCAACGTTTGACAAATGGAATTTCAACATAATGTTAAATGGTTGTAGAAAAATAACAATGGTAAATCAACTGTCGAACCCTAATTGGAGGGAAACATCCTGGGTGAGAAAGAATCAACAAATTAATGTGTAAAGGAATGGGAAGGTAGTCATTAAGTGCACGATAAATCCTATGGTGGTTTTCCACCGTCAATTAAAACAAGCATCAATGCCATCCATTTGTTTTTTAGGTCAACGCACACAAATGTGAAACCCTTGATGAGAGCCACTCGTACAGTGGAGCATTCCAAAGAAACAATGAAACCAATCACAACGCTTTGTATTGAACAGTACATGAAAATATCTAGGGTAAAATACTAACGTTCATAATATTATCAAGGAGTTCGATTGTTTAAATAGTTTAGGAAGTCGAAGGGAACATATCGAAGCCAGATGAAGGGCTATTATTCCGATACTCGAGTTGCGTATACTTTTTGAAGGTTATACACATATGGAATGCTTTATTAATATGCGACAACAAACATTATTGTATGTTGTGTTACATTGTTTATATATTCATATGTCAATGGAGATAAATCAAATTGTAGTACAGAGTTACAATAGTAATCCACACTTGGTAATATATACAGAACATTGATATGAAATGGATAGAAAATCCATACTTTTAATAAACAAGATAAGGGAAAGCAAATGAAACCTATATAGATTTAATATTTCCTATTAGAAAAAAGGGTCATAAAAAGGGTCATAGAACAAAGTGAATGATGTCTTGATTGTAAAGGGAATGTGGATTTCGGCATAAATCTTTTTGTTAAAGGATTATGATTTTTTTCATTAGTTGATTGAAAATACTATTCATTTGAAACACATAGATTACAAGATTACAAACTTTTACAAGATGGTTAGGTATTAGTAAGGTTGGTACAACATTATATCAATATTGTGTTATTCAATTCTACTAATAATATACCAAGTTGTTGTTATTGGAAAACAAAAGAAAATGGTGTAAACTTTGATAAACAAAAAAAACGTTAAGTGTGTATATGGGAGTCAAATTACAAGTGGTGTGAGATCTATAGGTTACAACATTCAATTTCTTATGGCTCCTAAAACTAAAATGGTTATACATGTCATGAACATAATTTTGTAAAGAACATAGGAGATTGAAGTATGGCTAAATATTTTAATGGGAAAAAAAAAATTATATGATCTCCAAGGGGTGTTGAGGAAACTAATACCAAATTAGGAATGGTGGTGATGAAGCCAATAACATAGAGAAACAAGAATCTGAATTACTACAAGTAATAAGAAGTTTAGAAACATATCTATATGATATTAAGAAAAATTGAGAAAGGTTTGTTAAAGCCAAAGAGGAGGATGATGATATTAATGGATATTTGTTAAGAAAATTGCAAGAAGAAAGACACAACAAAAAGAATCATAGGAAAATATCTAGAAGAAAATCTACTAGTAGAGCCAATTATATAACTTCTAGTGAAATCCAAACAATGAGTCTAATGATCATGGAAATCATAAATCAAGTAGCAGTACTTCTATCCCTAGGAAAAGGAATTCCACATCTCAATTGTAACTAGACTTTGAAAATATTAGCTCTCCTCATTTTGATGTAGAATCTTAAGAAGGCGCAGAAGCATGGCTCCTTAATATGTCCAAATATTTTGAAGTATACAATTATCCAAGCAATTTGAAGGTGATATTAGAAACTTATGAGTTAAGTGGTAAGGAAACCCTATGATAGGAAGACAATAAATCCATTAAGAGAATTATAAGAAAAAAATTAACTTAGAAATTGTTCAAGAAAGAATTCAAGAGCAAATATTTGACTAAAAGGTACTTTGATGAACATGCTATGGAGTTTCATGAACTAAAGTTTGGATAGTCTACTATGGATGAATTGTTCAATAAATTCATTAGTCTTTTAAGTCATAATCCTTATTTGAAAGATGACAACAAAAATATATGAATATTTATGAGTTGAATAAATTTATCATACAAAGAAAGAATTGAATTTGACCAAAGGAAGACCATAGATGAAACCATCAAAGAAGGAAAATTATGTTTTAATCAAAAGCAAAAAAAAAGGAGAAATTTATAACTGATGGGTGGCAAAGAAAACTGAGATATTCAGTAATAAAAGGAAGGGGGTTAAGAAACCTACCTTTCCTAAGAGTGTGCAAGTAGGAAATTATAACATAAATTTCAATTAACAGAAAAATCTTGGGTGGAAAGGGAGGATCACTGACACAAAATAAAAATTTCACTGAATGAGTAAAACCACCAATAAAATGTTGGGGTTGTAGTGAAAATCATCTATGGAGATATTTCTGGTAGACACCATTAAACAAGAAAGAAATATTAAATAATATTGAAGAAGCATCTACTATAAACAGTGTGGCTTGTAACATAAGTAGAATCAATGCTGCACTTCATGGCACCCAAGAAGATTATCAATACACCATGGTGGAAGTTCAAGGTAAGATTCTTGATAAAGGTCTATTTGTACTTATATATCCAAGATCTACATCAATTTATATTTCTCATGTTGTGATTGAAAGGTATAAACTTGTAAAATAAAAACAATATAAGGCTTTGTTAGTGCAAACAAGGACTAAAAGAAAATTGACTAAAATTAGCAAAAATTGCACAATAAATCTCAATGGAAAGAATACCACAATAAATATGAACATATTACCTTAGGTATCTTATGATATTATCATAATTATGGACTTGTTAGAAGCACATATAGTGATATTAAATGATTTGGTAAATTCCTTTACCTCCATTGATGATAAAGGGGAAGCCTACATGGTTCAAGGAATTCCAAGAAAAAAATATGTTGGGCAAATATCTACAATATAGATGAAGAAGTATGGGAGAAAGGGTGTCAAATATTCATTGTCCAAGTACAAGATATTTATCATAATAAACAACAACCATTATTAGAATAATATCCTATATTAAATCACCATAAGGATGTTTTTCTACATGAAATACCAAGACTTCCTCCAAGTAGAGATATTGATTTTTCTATTGATATTTTACCTAGATTTTTTCTAGTGTCAAAGGCCCCATACATAACAAGTATCCATGAGTTAATGGAGCTTAAATTTCAATTACACGAACTCTTGGAAAAAAAGTATATAAGCCCAAGTGTGTCTCCTTGCCGAGCACTGGTTCTATTTGTCAAAAAGATGGATGGTACTCTTCAATTATGCATAGAATACATACAACCTAATAAGATGGCCATAGAAAATAAATATCCATTACCAATGATAGATGACTTGTTTGATCATGTTAGAGGGGCCTATATTTTCTCTAAAATTGATCTAATATCAAGATATCATCAAATCAGAATTGAGGATGGGGAAATTCCCAAAACAACATTTTGCACACGTTATAGACATTATGAATTTGTAGTACTCCCATTTGGGCTTATTCACCCACCAACTTCATTCATGTGCCCCATGAGTAGTATCCTTAGACCATTCCAAGTTAAATTACATTTTGGTATACTCTAACAATATGACCCTTAAACTCTAAGAGATAATGAATTTTATATTAAATTCAACAAGTGTTCATTTTAACATAAGAAAATTCATTATCTAGGACATGCAATATTGGATGAAGGAATTGTTATTGATCCACAAAAGATAAAGGAAATAATGGAGTGGCCAACACCTAAAAATGTAGAAGAAGTAATGTCTTTCATGGGAATTATATGCTACTATAAGTGATTTATAGAAGGATTTTACAAGATTGCATATTCAATTACTTCTCTATAGAAGAGAGGGATCCATTTTGAGTGGAGTCAAATTAGTACAACTTTGACAAGCTAAAACAACTCTTGAGCACAACTCCAATTTTTAAATTGGTTGATCCTAACAAGGATTTTATGGTATGTATAGATGCATGTAAAGGTTTGAGAGGATTTTGATGCAAGATGGTCATGCTATTTATTATGAATCTTGAAAGTCAAAATAACATATGAAAAGCTATGATACTCATGATCTAGAACTAGTAGCCACCATTCATGTATTCAAAATGTGGATGCATTATGTGACAAGGAGAAAGTTTAAGTTGAGGACAAATAATGTTAGTCTCAAATATCTATTTTATCATCCTAATATTGATGCTAGACAAGCAAGGTTGTTATCATTTATTAAAAAGTATGATTTTTAGATTATGCATATTAAAGAGAAAGAAAACATAATAGTTGATGCTTTAAGCAGGAAGCTTAGTCAAATATGTGCTAAATCAACAACAAGTTGGTAAGAAAACTTAGTAGATCAAGTCAAAGTAGATACGATTCTAATTCAAAATATCTAAAAATCATGGAAAACATGGAAAAGACTAAAAAAATGAATGAGGATGGAAGTGAGTTATCAATATTCAATGAAGCTTTAGTTTTGTTTAAAAGAAAAAATTATATAAGTGATGACAAACATATAAAACATTTTTTCTTAAATGAGCTACACAAAAGTCCAACAAGTGGACATCCTAGCTATACAAGTTTGATCATTGTGTTAAGAAAATAGTTTTAGTAGCCAAATATGGAAAATGAGAAAATAATATGTATCTAGATGTCTTGAGTGCCAACAATTTAAAGTATCTCATCAACTTCCTGTTAGGTTGTTGCAACCCCTACCTATTCCAGAATGGAAATGGTAGACAATTTCAATGGATTTCATCACTCCACTACCATAGAATAGGAAACAAAATGACTTCATTATGGTCCTGGTTGATAAACTTAGTAAAGAATCACACTTTATCCTAGTCAAATCTACTCTTAAGGACATAAACTTTGCAGAAATATTCATCACTAAAATTTTTAGACTTCATGGGATACCTAAAATTGTATTTTCATGTAGGGACACAAAGTTCACATAATTTTTTTGGAAAGGACTCTTTGAAAGCATGGGAACAAATTTAAACTTTATTACATCCTATCATCCTCAAAATGATGGTAAAACAGATAAAACCAATAATATATTGGAGAATTATATACATTGAGCAGAGTTTGCTTATAACAATGGATACCAAAAGTCCTTGAAAATGTCACGGTTTTTCAAATACATGTATGGAATAATATGTAAGCTACCCCTTAGCTAGGATAATCATAAATAAAAATTGGTACTTAGAACAAATATGTTAAAAGAAATGGAAGAAGTGGTCAAACAATTAAACAAAAATTTCAAAAGCAACCAAGATAGTTAGAAAAGTTATATTGGTTTGAACAGAAATTATAAAGAGTTTAATGTGGATATTGTTATATTTAAATATTAATTCCAAGAAGAGAACACTAATACTTGGAAGTAGTGCTAAGTTATCTCCTAGATACTATGGACCTTTTAAGGTGTTAGCCATAATTGGACAAGTAGCTTATCAACTAGCCTTGCCAACTAACATTAAAATTCATAATATATTTCTTGTTCCTTTATTGAAAAATTATGTACATAATCCATCTCACTTAATTGACTGGCATGTTTTATAGGTGGAACTAAAGGAAGAGTTCCTAGTAGAACAACTAAGTATTCTGGACCAAAGGGTAGTTAGGCTTCCAAATAGAGATGTATTTCTATTGATAGTTCCATGGAAACATTTTACTCTAGATCAGTAAACTTGGGAGTTGGAGGATGCTTTTAAAGAAGCATATCCTTCTCAATTTTGATAAAAAGTAGAATGTGTTTCTAGGAAACTGTCTTGATTAGACATCAAGACAATGTTAAATTGAAGCGATGGAGGATGTGATATCCCTTAGCTTGATAAATTTTGTAATTAAATGTGGGTAAGTTTATTTCTAGTTAAGTATGCTACAATGAAATACAAATGAACATTTTATCAATAATTTGTTACTAATAATATGTGGTTAAAAAGTTGTAATTATTATTTTTTATTTTGTGAATAAATAAAAATATGAGAAATTAATTGCTGAGTACAAATGGGCGATTCTGGAAGTGTTGTTACCTATCAAGATGTCCTAGGCATCTAAACTTAATGATTATATTTAATTAAGGAAAATTATGGTATGGCCAATTGATTGTTTCCTAGAAGACAAGGAGTTGTCATGAAGAGTGGGAAACAAGAGCTCATTAATGAGGGGACACTACTTACCACATGGCAGTTATTAACCACCAAAAGATTGGTATATGGGATAACATATGTTGTTTTTAATTTCTTTTGTCTCATTATTGTAAGAGTAGAAAGAGAGACTGATAGACTCAAGTATAAACAAATAGGGAAAAAATAATAGGAGGCCTTATATCTCAAGGGGCTTTAGTTGTATGGGAGTGTCATGGCTAGAAGGAGCCAAATACCTAAGCCTTAAATTCCCAAGAAGAAGAAAATCTTGTATGAGGCTGGTATTTTCTACCTACAATATTTGATCCTTTTCTATTGAAAGAAAAATTTTAGTACTAGTTATAGATTTTTTTTACATTCCTATATCTGAAACAAAAATTTTAGACGACCATTTCTTTGAGACTATTTGAATGTAAGATATAGTGAACTCTTTTCCACTCTTCAACATTTTCAATGTATCAGATAATAGAGAATCAAAAAGTCATAATACCATCATAACTTTCACAAAAGATGGAATGTAGATATGCATTAATTAATATAGTTTATATTTTGTGTTTGCATTCAAATTTGTAAGGAAAAGAAAGAGGAAGAAACCCTTGTTCCAAGTATAGATTATTCTTGTTGGAATTATAAGAATTATAAAAGTATATAACTAAAATATATAAATAAATAAAGTTTTATGGAACACAGTTATTATTCTCTGTTATAAATATACATAGTTCTAATTAATGGAATATATATATATATATATATATATATATATATATATATATATATATAAACTTTAGATATAAAGCTAATGAAGTGTTATATATTATAAATAAATTAAAGAATTGAAAAGAGAAAATATTTATTTATTATATGCATTTTAATTCCGTGTATTTTGAAATATCAAAATAGATCTAAATAAGAAAAAAAATTATATACAAAGAATAAGAAAACCTAGTTGTTTACAACAATAGGAAATACAAAATAAATTAAGAAAATTAACATAAACAAATCTCATATGAGACAAAGTATTAAATTCAATACAATGAAACATAAAAAGTTTCAAAGTAACTCTATAGGAAAACCATAAATATATTCGCCATTATTTAAAATAGAAATTGAGTCAAAGAATAGTATGCTATTGGTTTACTATATTGGAAGTCCAATAAGAACCCTTAGATAGAAAAAAAAAAACAAAAAAGAAAGTCTCAATCCACTAAAGTATTCCATCAAAAAAATTTAAATATAAGAAGAATTTATAACTATGACACTTCTAGGACATAACAGAAAATCAGTGGATCAGGGAGCAGAGACTCAAGAAGAATGCGCCATAAATCTAACCTGGAAATAGAAAACATAGGAATTCAATGAGAGCCGGAGAGGGCGAACAATTCCAAGGAAATTTATCCTTGTTAGGAAAGAATAGCAATATTTATATATATGAAAAATATAAATTTGAGTTACTAACTTTGAGTTCTTAGGAGGAGAATTAGTAGTAATTTAAAAATAAGAATTCTGTAAAGAAAAAATTGAAAGAAGAAAATGATTTACCGGTAACCGTAAACAACTTGGATGTCTCCTCCATTAACATCAAAATGATGCTAAAGTGAGACAAGATTCCTAATGTAAATCATTCAAAGAGATTATTATAAATATATGACCGAAAATAACAAATAAAAAACAAATCCTTTCTATGAAAATGGAGAACTTTGTTTATATCTGAGACTCGGGAAGTAAACAAATCCTTTCTATGAAAATGGAGAACTTTGTTTATATCTGAGACTCGGGAAGTATTATTTAGTTCGATACTATAGTGCAAAATTTTGAAGAAAAAAACAAAACCTTTCTATGAAAATGGAGAACTTCGTTTATATTTGAGACTAGGGCGGTATTATTTAGTTCGAGACTATAGTGAAATTTTAGAGTTAAGAAAATATAAATTATTATGGTGAAACCCTACCTAGGGTTATCGACAGGAAGACACGAAAATATATAATACGAAGACTTTTCTAGGATATTAAGTTGTACCCAAATAATTTGAGTTTAGATAAGTAAAGCCAAGCAGATATTAAAGAAAATGAAACAAAATAAGGGAAAGTGATAAAAAGGAAATAAGTAGCTACTCCTACTTGTAGTATATTACATAGAAACCATTGACAACAACCACATAACCCTGACAAAAGACTGACGTAAGGCGAAAACCCTCCAGAATGTAACAAATAACAATAATTCTTTGTGTTTAAAGTAAAGACCATCAAACTAGTTAAAGGAAATGAGATGCACTAACATCAAAACCCTTCCCTCGAAGGAGTGGCTTATATAGTTATACAAAACTATACGAAAGGAAAAAATAAAACACTATAGGGTAACAAAGAAGACAATACATGAAATGTTACACCAAATCATCGATTTTAGTTATAGTTGGCGTCACTTAGAACTAAATAATATTTATATTATAATGAATGTTAAGGTTAACCATATAAATTTTGAAGTTTACTCGGTATTTCATAGATTGGTATTTGGGTGCTTTGTTAAGAATTTATTTGTTGTGAAGTTATTGGTTCAATTCCCAGTCAGAATCAAGGTGATATATTCAACATGATGAAGATATAGTCCTGCCAAACTTAAAAAAATTAAAAACCTTGAAAGTAAAACCCATAACAAAGCTCTGATATAACATTACACTGACAATATATCACTATCTAGAAAAGAAACACAACTTCAAATTTTTTATGTTCGCAGAAAATTCGTAATAAAAGAAATTACTTGGGTTAGCGCAGACAAGAGCCTAATGGAAGTGAGAATTCTTTGTAATCTACCACCAAAAGGAGTCGAATAACAATATAACAGTGTAAACTAAAACGTAAAAATGGGTTTCGAAATAAGATTAGCCTCAATGACCTTAAATTTAATGGAAGCACTCGAAAGCCGTGCAAGCAGCAAAAAGAAAAGGAATTAAAAATATATTTATAAAAAACTATTATGTGGACACAGTTGAAGTAGCTATTAAAAATATAAACTAACAGGTACTACAATATGATACTACGAACTCACTTACCTCCAGCGATGAGAGAGAAACATGGAAGAAAACTATCACTCTGTTTTGAACACAGGGTGATGGGCTAGTCCAAGTGGTCTTGATACTGTCCACTTGATGGTGTAGTGACAGTTAATATTATTAATCACAAGATTTCTGATAGATGACAATTCGATTTTCAATTTGCGTTTAATTGAATGGTTTTACGGTAAGTATTTGGTGGACATCTGTCCCTCCTCGGAATTCTAAAACCCCACCTTGGTATAGGTTTTCGCCACCCTCGCGCTCATTTGGATATTTTTGTTTCTCCGGGTCATTCGCTCTCTGAGCTCTCGGCGACCCCTTGCAATTTCACTCTGATGCTTTACTATTGGTTTGAGGCTTGTCCGCCTGGTTCTTTGAGCTACGAGCTCCTGGTAGTCTCCACAGTTTCAATGTGGTTTCCTTTGGTTTGTTTGGGGTTTTGTTGCTCTGGGTTCTTCGAGTTGCATGCTCTCGGCAGTCTTCACGGCTTCATTGATTCGGGATTTGCCTTGGGAGTATTCTGTTCGCCTCGTAAACTGTTGAAACCCTGGTAAGGTTTGTTTTTCTTCGGGTATTCTGCTTGTATGTCGACTGTGACTGTGTATTTGGTGTCGGCTTTAACGGGTCTCTGCCTCTGTGCATCCTTTACTCGATTTGTCACCTAGGTTTTCACGATTTGTTGCCTCTGTGTGTTGGTTGATGGTCATATGGTTCTTGGTCTCGTTCTTAAGCACTCATTCGATTCATGCACAGTCTCGACAAAATTATGGTGGCATTCTCCGTCTGTTCCTCTGCCAACTTGCCTCGTAAGTTCCCCTTCTATGCTGGATATTTATACTCGTTTTTCTACTTGGATCTAACATCTTCGGCTCCTCGTGAGCAGGGAGACAATCCGAAGATATGGTTGCGGTCACGACTTGTCTGTCACGTAAACGAATTCCCTGTATAGTATTTGCTCGTTCAATTTTCTAGTTCCTTTGCATTCTGTTTCCACTGTAATTAATCTCGTCTCTTGGTTTCCTTTGCAGGTAGAGCCACCCGAGGGTTTCGGCGCTTGGACACTCAGCTATACCGAATGAAATCCAGGTAGTGTCGTTCTGTTCACTTGTGGTTTGCTTGTCCTTAGTCTTACGGCATGTGGGTTGATGTTATTGTTGGCCTCAAGCCGCTATCTGTGCTTGGTTCTTTAGTCATGTAACGCCGTCGTCGGGTTGTAGGAATGAGTTTGGGGACTTATGGGGTTTGGTTTTTTTGTTTGTAATTGTTACGGTTCCCAAGTCCGTGAACTCGGTTCATTCTTAAGCTTTGCAAAAAATGTAAATGAACAATAATTTTGATGATTGTATATGAGCTCAATTCTGGAATTGAATTTGGTTATGTTTGTAAGTTCGCATACCTCGTATTACAGTGATTGTTCGCTCCACTGGAATTGCAAATTCGGATTTCGCATATATGAAATTATATAAATGATTTCTTTGTTGTGTATCTCGTTATTTTGTTTGAGTCGCCTGTAGCTGAGCGCCGTTACTTCTCCTCCGAATTTGATTATCTCCCCTTTTTGGTTTAAGATCTGTAACCATGCATTAATAATCTTTACATAGTAGCTTAATACAAAGTATTACGCAATTGGTTAAGACGCTGTAGAGATGTATGTGCACAGAAAATTGTATTTTTCTTCTTTCTATATTTCTTCTTCAGTCCGAACCCTCGATTGTGCTTTTTCTCACTTTTTAATAGCATTGTTTACAAACCGTCCTAACTGTTGTTAGTTTGTTCAATAGGTTACATTAGTTATTCCTCATACGGAACTTTGCATGGTTGTCTAGTACATTTTCTTTTCATGCTTTTACAACAGTAAATTAACTGCTTGGAAACAATGACTCTAACTAATTATTACTGCTCCTAATTACAACTTATATTACAGTAATCTTTAAGTAACTTAATAAAAGAAAAGTAATAAATAAAAAACAACAAGTATGCTTTCCATTCCATGAATTAATTTCTCTATCCTCTTTAAAAACCATAGCCCCCTCACTTTTGTCTTTGCCCTCTCAGCTAGATGCCCCTGCATCAGGCTCCCGGGGTAAAAGAAAATCATGGCTCCGTTCCATGAGCTCCTCCACCGAATAGCGAGCCTTTCGTATCTGTGCCGCGTCGAGCCATGAGCTGTCCTCCATTGGACGGTCTCCCCACTTGATGAGATATCGCAGATATTCCTTCTTACATGTCTTCTTGGCTACCTCGGTACTGAGAATCCCTTCAATCTCATGGGATTGAGCCAAAGGCATATGCCTCCTCCAAGAACTGTCTCCAACTTGGGTGTCCCATTCTGGCCGTACCACACTATCTTCTTCTGCTCGGGCAGTATATGGGAACACATCTGCCACATTGAAAATAGGTGATATGCCTATATCAGGTGGCAACTAAATTTCGTAGGCGTTGGCTGAAAATTTACGCAAGATCTTGCAGGGACCAATTTTTTTAAATTTTAATTTATTATACGTGCCCTTAGGAAATCCTTCCTTGCGCAAGTGCGCGAGGACCTCATCTCCAACATTAAATTGTACTTCTCTTCGCCTTGAATCTGCTTGTTGTTTGTATTTCTGTACGCTGTCCTGCAATTTTAATTTTACCTATTCATGTAGTTTGCTCATTGCTTCAGAAAAATCTTCTCCATCTCTGCTTCTCCGTTCTAATTTTCCCAAATCTCGCAATTCATGTATTCCCCGAGGATGCATGCCGTACAAGATTTGGAATGGGCTATGTCCCATGTTGCGATTGGGCGAATCCTTATAAGCGCATTTCGCCTGGGCAAGAGCACAATCCCATAACCGTGAATTTTCCCCAGTCAAACTCCGTAATAAATTTCCCAAACTCCTGTTCACCACTTTCGTTTGTCCATCAGTCTGTGGATGATACGCAGAGCTAAAATTCAATTGCTTGCCCAACTTTTTCCACAGGGTGCACCAAAAGTGTCTTGTGAACTTTACATCCGTGTCAGAAACGATAGAATTGGGTAGGCCATGTAATCTAACAACCTCTGTGAAAAACAAGTGAGCTACGTACGTGGCATCACTAGTTTTCCGGCAAGGAATAAAATGAGCCATTTTTGAAAATGTATCTACCACCACCATCACTGAGTCATACCCCCGCTGCATCCTAGGCAATCCCAAGACAAAGTTAATGCTGACTGAGTCCCATGGCCTACTCGGAACAGGTAGTGGCGTGTAAAGTCTGGTATTCTGACTGTGTCCTTTCGCCAGTTGGCAGACTTTACACCTGTTCACATATCGTTGTACATCCCCGCGCATTCTGGGCCAGTAATAAAAGTGTCCGAGCTGCTCCAAAGTTTTGTCTATGCCAAAATGACTGGCTAGACCACCACTATGTTTCTCCCGTACGATATTTTCTCTCATCGAACAGTCCGGGATACATAACTGTCCACCTCTCAACAATAGTCCTTCCTGCAAATTGTAGTCCAACCATGGACTTGTATTCCTTAACACGGGATTTTGGCAGGCTTCAAAAGCTTCCTTGAAGTCTGTGTCGGTCTGGTACAAATCCTTTAGATGTTCGAATCCCATCACCTGTATTCTGCTTTCCTGTAAGAGCAAAGCTCTTCTGCTCAAGGCATCTGCCACTTTATTGGCTTGCCCACTAATGTGTTTTAGCATGAAAGTGAAACTCTGCAAGTATTCTACCCATTTGGCGTGCTTATGGTTTAATTTTTGTTGCTGCATTACATATTATAATGTTGAATTATCAGAAAATAATACAAATTCGTTGCCCAGCAGGTAGTGTCTCCGATGCTTTAAAGCTTGGACCACGACATAAAATTCCTTGTCATACAAGGAGTATTTTTGCCTGCTTTCATTTAATTTCTCACTAAAGAATGCCACCGGTCTATCTCTCTGACTGAGCACAGCACCAATAGCTGTCCCACTTGCATCACATCGAACCTGAAAAAGTTTGTTAAAGTCTGGCAGCCTCAAGATTGGCCTCTTTGTAATCTTTCGCTTCAAAAGCTGAAAGCTGTGCTCTGCTGCTTTGGTCCAATAAAAATGCTGACTCGCCCTTTTGATGGTGTCTAGCATCGGCGCGCAGATTTCACTGAAGTTCCTAATAAATTTCCGATAAAAACTTTCCAGTCCGTGAAAACTACGTACCTCAAATAAGCTCGTTGGTGACGACCAATTTATGATTGCTGCAATCTTTTATGGGTCTATCTTCAATTCATTTTCCGCAATTACAAACCCCAAATAGACCAGTTCCTTCTGTAGAAAAGTACATTTCTTTAAGTTTATCAGCAGTTTGTTCTGCTGTAACTTCTCTAACACCCTTCGAACATGTTGAAGGTGTTCTCCTTTCGTTCTACTGAAAATCAAAATATCGTCAAGATAAACTATCACAAACTTGCCAATAAATTCTTTTAACATCTCATTCATCAATCTCATAAAAGTACTAGGAGCGTTGCTTAATCCAAATGACATGACTAGCCATTTGTACAACCCTTCATTAGTCTTGAAAGCTGTCTTCCACTCATCTCCTTCTCTAATCCTGATCTGATGATATCCACTCTTCAGATCAATCTTCGTGAAGTAAGCTGCCCCACTAAGGAAATCCATCATGTCATCCATTCTGGGTAGAGGAAATCTATACCGAATAGTGATTTTATTGATAGCTCGCGAATCCGTACACATCCGCCATTCTCCTCCCTTCTTGGTTGCGAGTACTTTTGGTACCACACAAGGGCTCAAACTTTCTCTGACCAGTCCTTTATCTAGCAACTCTTGCACCTGTTTACGAATCTCTTCATTATCTTTCGGGCTCATTCTATATGCTGCCTTGTTCGATAGGCTTGCTCCTGGTATGAAATCAATATGATGGCTAATGGTTCTCTTGGGAGGAAACTTCTCTGGTAAATCGTCGACTACAATGTCCTTAAATTCTTCCAATAGCTCCTGAATCTCTGTAGGAAATTCTGACTTTTCTGTGTTCAGTGACACTGTTCTTCTCCTTCTTACAATCGCATAATTCACCTCGTTTTCCTTAATCTGCTTAACAAACTGTTTTCCTCCTATCAACAATGCTTTTGTTCCACTTGATTCTGCTGCATCCTCTTCTTGGATGGGTACAAGCGTATGTTTGATTCCATCTTTCACAAATTTGTAGCAATTCGTCTTCCCATCATGCGTCACCTTCTGATTATACTGCCATGGTCTCCCTAGCAGTATATGGCATACGTCCATTGGCATAATATCGCAGACAACCTTGTCCTGGTATTTGCCAATATGAAATTCAACCTCGCATTTTTCATCAACTAATAGTTGGTGGCCTTTCTGTAGCCACGACACCTTGTAAGGTGTGGGATGCTTAAGTCGCTTCAATCCCATCTTTTCCACCATCTCGGTGGCAACTAAGTTATCTGTACTTCCGTTGTCTATGATTAATTTACAACACTTCCCATGTGATTTGCAAACTGTTTGGAACAGTGCCTTCCGTTGGGTCTGTTCAGCCATCTCCTTAGCTGGCTTCAACAACACTTTGTTTAAAACTAAAGTCTCTCCTGTTTCCGCCAAATTTTCTACCTCCCGAGACTGTGCTTTAGCTTCCTCACGCTACGCAACAAATGCTCCCCTCTGGCCAGCATGCTCGGCTTCCGGGCATTCGAAGGATCTGTGCCCCCACTTATGGCATGTGTAGCACTGGACATTAGTCCCTCTTCCGTGACCATTTCCTCTTCCCCGTTGATATGGCCGACCTCCTCTCGTGCTATCTCCCTTCTCTGTTGTCCGTGAAGTTCTGGAGGTGCTACCTTCTTCGCTGTTAGTGGCAGTTCTCCTTCTGCCGTAGGACTGTCCTCGTCCTCTGCCATTTCCTCGTCCTCTCCTATTATTCTGTTTCCTGTTAATTTTTTCTTCAGCCTTTACAGCACTCTGAAAGGCTTCCTCTATGTTTCGTGCAGAGAGAATACTGATCTCGTCCAGTATTTCCAACCTCAAGCCATTCACGTATCTCGCTGTCTTCTCTGGAGTATCATCAGTATAACCAGCCCGCAAGTTTACACGATAAAACTCCTCTGTGTATTCCTTTACGGTCATACCTTTCTGCCTTAAATTCTGCACTCATCGATAAAGTTCGACCTGATAGTCTTTAGGCAAAAATCTGCCCTTCATTTTTGCCACCATCCTTGGCCATTTCCTTATCGGTAGCTTGTTCATCCTCTTCCTGTCCGCTTGGACACTATCCCACCACAAAGGAGTGTGTCCTTTTAACTTGGTTGCAACAAATCTAACTCTTTTGTCCTCACTGATCTCTTCGTTTTCAAAATACTTATCTAACTCACTTACCCAATCGAGCAGAACATCTGCAGATAGACTGCCATCATAGTTAGAGATCTCAGGTTTGGGTTTGCTGTTAGCTAACAGTATTGATCTCAACAGTCTCAACTCCGGGGCTTCTTCCTCTGATCCGTCCGTAGCAGTTACTGTTTCTTCCTCACTATCATCCCCAAGTTTTGGGTCTCTTCTTCTTCCTGCCTCTACTGCTTCTAAACGCGCAGTAAGGACTCTCAACTCTTTCCTCAAGCCCTCGTCTGCTACTCTGCACACACCTCTTCCACGTCCTCGTCTTTGAACTTCCACCTCCCTCTTTTATTTTTATCAACTTCTTGCTCTGATACCACTTGATGGTGCCAGCCCACGTGGTCCCGTCGTCGATACTCTCCACTTGATGGTGTACTGATAGTTAATATTATTAATCACAAGATTTCGGATATATGACAGTTCGATTTTCAATCTGCGTTTAATTGAATGGTTTTACGGTAATGGTATGTTGGTTCTGTATTTGGTGGACATCTGTCCCTCCTCAGAATTCTAAAACCCCGCCTTGGTATAGGGTTTCGCCACCCTCGCGCTCATTTGGTTATTGTTGTTACTCCCGGTCATTCGCTCTGTGAGCTCTTGGCAACCCCTTGCAATTTCACTGTGATGTTTATGTATTGGTTTGAGGCTTGTCCACCTTGTTCTCTGAGCTACGAGCTCCTGGTAGTCTGCACGGTTTCAATGTGGGTTCCTTTGTATTGTTCGAGGTTTTGTTGCTCTAGGTTCTTCGAGCTGCATGCTCTCGGCGGTCTTCATGGCTTCATTGGTTCGGGATTTGTCTTGGGAGTATTCCGTTCGCGTGGTAAACTGTTGAAACCTTGGTAAGGTTTGTTTTTCTTCAGGTATTCTGCTTGCATGTCGACTGTGACTGTGTATTTGGTGTCGGCTTTAACGGGTCTCTCCCTCTATGCGTCCTTTACTCGATTTGTCACCTGGGTTTTCACAATTTGTTGCCTTTGTGTGTTGGTTGATGGTCATATGGTTCTTGGTCTCGTTCTTCAGCACTGGTTTGATTCATGCACAGTCTCGGCAAAATTATGGTGGCTTTCTCCATCGGTTCCTCCGCCAACTTGCCTCGTAAGTTCCCCTTCTATGCTGGTTATTTATACTCGTTTTTCTACCTGGATCTAACGTCTTCGGCTTCTCGTGAGCAGGAAGACAATCCGAAGATATGGTTGCGGTCATGGCTTGTCTGTCAGGTAAATGAATTCCTTGTATAGTATTTGCTCGTTCAATTTTCTAGTTCCTTTGCATTCTGTTTCCACTGTGATTAATCTCGTTTGTTGGTTTCCCTTGCAGGTAGAGCCACCCGAGGGTTTCGGCGCTTGGACACTCAGCTATCCCGAATGAAATCCAGGTAGTGTCGTTCTGTTCACTTGTGGTTTTCTTGTCCTTAGTCTTACAACATGTGGGTTGATGTTATTGTTGGCCTCGAGCCGCTGTGTGTGCTTGGTTCTTTAGTCGTGTAACATCATCATGGGGTCGTAGGAATGAGTTTGGGGACTTATGGGGTTTGGTTTTTTTGTTTGTAATTGTTACGGTTCCCAAGTCCATGAACTGGGTTCGTTCTTAAGCTTTGCACATAATGTAAATGAACAATAATTTTGATGATTGTATATGAGCTCAAATCTCGAATTGAATTTGGTTATGTTTGTAAGTTTGCATACGTGGTATTACAGTGGTTTTTCACTCCACTGGAATTGCAAATTCTGATTTTGTATATATGAAATTATATAAATGATTTCTTTGTTGTGTATGTGGTTATTTTTTTTGAGTTGCATGTAGCTGGGCGCTGTTACTTCTCCTCCGAATTTGATTATCTCGGAATTTGATTATCTCCACTTTTTGATTTAAGATCTGTAACCATGCATTAATAATCTTTACACAGTAGCTTAATACAAAGTATTACACAATTGGTTAGGATGCTGTAGAGATGTATGTGCACATAAAATTGTATTTTTTTCTTTCTATATTTCTTCTTCAGTCCGAACCCTCGATTGTGCTTTTTCTCACTTTTTAATAGCACTCTTTACAAACCGTCCTAACTGCTCTTAGTTTTTTCAATTGGTTACATCAATTACGGAACTTTGCATGGTTGTCTAGTACATTTTCTCTTCATGCTTTTACAATAGTAAATTAACTGTTTGGAAACAATGACTCTAACTAATTATTATTGCTCCTAATTACAACTTACAGTAATCTTTAAGTAACTTAATAAAAGAAAAGTAATAAATAAAAAAACAAGTATGCTTTATACTCAATGAATTAAAGTCATAAATAAAAAAACAAGTATGCTTTATACTCAATGAATTAATTTCTCTGTCTTCTTTAGAAACCATAGCCCTCTCACTTTTGTCTTTGCCCTGTAAGCTAGATGCTCCTTCATCACACGAGGTCAACATAATGTTAAAGAATGGTAGGAAAACAATTAGGGTAAATCAACTGCAAAAGTGTAGTCGTAAAGCGACATATCCGACGAAAAATAACAACAAATGAATGTGTAAGGGAATGGAAAGGTGGTCATGAAGTGCAAGATAAACCCTAGGGTCGTTTTACACCATCAATCGAAAAAAGGCTGAATGCCATCCGTTCATTTGTTAGGTCAATGCACACAAAGGTGGAACCCTTGATGAGAGGCATGTGTACTGTTGAACATTACAAAGAAACTGTGAAACTACTCATAACCCTTTGTATTGAGCAATACATGAAAATATCCAAGGTAAAATGCCGCATTCATAACATATACAAAAGAGATATATCATTTAAATAATTTAGGTAGTCCAAACGAATGTATCAAATCCATATGAAGGACTATTAATCTGATACTTGAGTTGTGTATACATGTCAAAGGTTATATACATATGTCATGGTTTATAAACGTGTGACAGAAAATATTGTTGTATGTTGTGTTACATTGTTTATATATACTGTATGTTAATGTGGATAAATGTAATTATAATAAAGATTTACAACAGTAATCCCGATAGTTGGAAATATATACAAACCATTGATATGAAATGGATAACAAATCGATATTTTTAATAAACAAGATAAGGGCTAAGCAATGAAACATATATATAAACTTATGATTTCTTAGTACGGAAAACAGGTCATAGAACAAAGTGGATGATGTATTCATTATAAAGGGAGCATGCATTTGTGCATAGATCCTTTTTTTTAAAAGGATTATGATTTTACCATTAGTTTATTTAAAAGACTTGTTGTAGCAGAATTTTTTTTGGTAAAATTCTTTGCCAAAAACCGGGCTTGCTACGGAGGCATTCATATTAAATGAGGTTCAAAGGAGCTAAGTTACATACCAAGGTTCTGGAGTCCATAATTATTAAGAATAGGGGAGTTATTTCTTGTAAAGTGCTCATCATTATCAAATTAGGATGTATATCAAAACATACATGCTTAGATTTATATTCTAACTCAATTTCCAAGACTACCTACAAATCTTATTATCATCCAAAAATATATATTTTGCTCTTTTTCATATTGAAGTAATATGATGAGTGTATTCACGTTAACACCATGTCTAAGATGTATACAGTATCAAGAGTGACATCATTTCATCAAATCATAGTAGCAAGCCATGCGCTTATGCCCATATGAGACATATTTTATTTGACAAAGTATAGCTATTTAGCACGTGGGACCAAAAGTCATCAAATGATTACCTCTTTAAAATCTACTCTTGGTGATTTATTTAATAATATTTGATGTTTTGCAAAGTTCCTTGGTGAATTTAGGAAAAAGGATATATTATTTTTTAGGAAAATTTTGACATACATCAACAATGTACTACTATAATCCATCTAGAGGCCACTTTGATGAATAATTATGTTGATTGAAACATGTTGATCAATCTCATTGTAAATGTGTTAGAAAAATTGCATAAATGAATCTAGCTAGTAAAGGAACAAACAACTTTGCACAACAAAACCACTAAAAGAAAATCAAAAGAACAAAAGAATGATTCATTAGAAAATAGGTTACAATGCTCATGATATAGCATTACTCGGTGAATTTCCCAAGGTAATGCACCATAGTGGTGATCAATGAGAAGACTCAACACCTACAACAAGCTCTAGAGGTAACTAGCCAATTGCGGAGTGAAAGAAGGTGCAAATCACGGAGTAAATCATGTAGAAGAACTAACCAATTTCGGAGTTAAAGAAGGATCAAATCAGGGAGTAAATCATGGAGAAGGAGTCTTGCATGTAGTCCCATGCTCTAATTAAGAGTCCGCATGTAGGTGTGTAGTAGTTCCAACACCTCCCCCTAAACACCAATATGGAGAAAAATAGAAAATGGGCCTTGGAAACTAAGGCCAAAGGTCACCCAAAATACAGTGCAACCTGAACCAAAATTGAGGAAAGAGGGAAAACCTTGTGGGAAAAACCCCCCCAAAACACAATGTAATCAAAAGAAAAGAGGAAGAAAAGACAATTACTAAGCAATTGTGTCCTTCACTCCAAGACGATCACAAAGAGAGTGAAACTTCTGCTCAGTGAATGTTTTGGTGAAGATGTGTGTAGTCTGTTCTACTGAAGCACATAACTGCAAATCAATGACCCCATCATGTACTAAGTCTCTGTCATGCGGAAAGAGTTATGTTTGCGGACAAACCTAACCTCCCTAGGAGTCTAAGACTCTCTAGTGACAAACAAACCAAACAAGAACAATCCTTCTCTAAACACACATTTTCTATGAGAGATCAAGTGTTTCCGATCTTACCTTAGGTCCAACGCTTGTTGTAGCAGTCCAGCCTTGCTGATCCAGATGAGCTCCTCCTTCACTTTAAGACCTGCATACACTAACAAAGCAAACGATTACATAACACCTGAATAATTCATAAAACAAAGCATATTCATCACATAGACCAAGGAGTACATGAAATAATTCATTAACAACAAATCATTGAGAAGAATGGACTTATTTGTATTAAGGAAACAAAAAAGGAACCATTACAACCTGAGCCTTGGTGTTGTGCAAGCTCCTCCCAGGGTCCAGCAAGAGATTTCCTCTACTTTGACAAGCTCACCCACTCCCACTATGGCAAAAAGGAAGGATAGTGATCTCTCCTCACAAGTCAACAATGGAAGTCCTAATTCCCGCAGCATTTACCCTTTAGAATGTTCAGCTTTCAACCTTCTCCTCCCATGGCCCAATGCCTGTATTTATAGTATTCTAGAGGAGGTTATTCAGTTCCAACATCAATGGGATACTCCCTCTTTTGGATGGGGTAGCTCCTCTCTTGATGGGATAGCTCCTCTCTTGATGGGATAAGCTCCTCTATCATAGGGGTGCATGAACCATCTGGAGGCGCTCAATACACGTCAAACACTCTTCTAGAAGGCTCTAGAAGTGACCACAAGTAACTTTTTAAAGATGAAACTCGCGCCTTTTGACCTTTACAGGGGTACGCACCCCACCTTTAGCTTACAGAGCGTACAAGTACGCAGGTACAGTGTGTTTGGAGTGCGTACACGCAGGCAAGGTAGAGAGAACCTGCGTACCCAGAGATAAACATGTTTTTAAGTGACTTTCTCTCTTTTTGAAGTTGACATGAAAAGCAGAGGTATGAGGCTTGACAAGGAGGACAATATGACTATTGATGGAGCCATATTAACTGCAGATAGTCATGGTGACAAATTTCAGTGTAACAGATTGCCCCCTAAAGTACGAAGCCTGTAAAAGATAAGGGTTTTATATCATATAGGAAGGGTGAAGTACTTTATCATTTCGAGAATCATCTTGCGGAGAGCCCAGTCAGAACCTGCAAGCTTCAACACAAAATACATATATAAGATCATATCATGCTGAGGTAGGCATTCCCATACTCAGATCAAAACTTTAACTATTGGACTAACTATTCTGGTACAAGAATGATTTCATAATACATCATAATCATAGACTCGTGTAGACACAGTATGGGCACAGCCATCTGTTTATGATTGGTCTACAATATAATGAATACAAAACTCCTCGCAGCCTGGATGGTGGAAACTAGATCCAGGGTCTTCATCTCTACTTCCCGAATTGGTACGATTCTAGCCATGTGAATAAATGAGTCGATGTCGAACATGGTAGAAACCACTTGATTACCAGTCAATGATGCAAACTGTTAACAAGTGTGAGAGAGGCCACCAGTAATGTCAATGGTTCTCAAAGTACCCAGCACAATTCATGAGATGTGAATGAATGAATCGATGTCGAACATTTCATGAAATCCTTCGATCGTAAGTCAATGATGAAAACTGACGTCGAAGGCGAGAAATCTGCCATTAATGCATGCAGACTCCAAGGTACTGACAATTTCTAAGTCAACTCTCTAGATAATGTGCTGATGTCGATAGAAAGCGACCCGTCGCAGGCAAGCCCACAACACGAAATCATAGTTCAAGTTGAAGAAATGTTACTGCAAGGACTGACTCAATGATGACATGATGAATGATAGGTATTTTGCGGTTGAATGTTTTGTTTACAGACTTCTTGAACACATAACGACACAACAGATGGTTTGGTGATAAATGACTCAAAGTCGACTCCCATAACCCGGCTAAAGATGTCAAGTGATTTTGGTCAACTGTGAGGTAAAGGATTTCCCAACCCAGGTGAATGAACAAGTGTCGTGTTCAAGAGTGGTAGTAAGGCCTTTTTCTTGAGACAAAAAGATATCAAATAGGCTCATTCTTCTCATTTTTCCCCCACCATTTCTGGCAAGTACCTCTTTATTTTTTACAAGCTTGAGGAGGATAACATATGCTTGTTTGTAAGCTCATCCTTCGGATGAGTCCAACTTAGTTTTTGATGCGAACCCTAAAAAGGAGTGGTCCGTTCCTGTTTGTAATAGAACAGGTCCTTTACTGTGAAATTTTAACGAGTCCAGTATAGGAGAAACTCGGCGCTTTTCATATTTAGAGAGTCTGAAAAACTTAGAAGACTCCAGATTGAACTTTTTCGTAGAGTTGTGTCTCCTAAGGCCAAAAAAGTATAAAATAATACCTAGGAGAACCGCTTGATCTTGCGACCAAGGATATTTTCATAGTTAGTGTCTTTGACCTGAAAAGTAAAAAGCGATCAAGGACACGTCGTTTTATTTCCAATATCGAATTTGAAACGACAAAAATCCAGCAATCTTTTCTTGTTTTTTCGGTCAAAAAAGGGCTGTAAGAGGATCGTCTTTTAATTCCGTTTTAACGAGTGTAAAAGAAACACTCGGCAATCTTTTCATGTTTTAGGAGTCAGAAAAGGGCTTAAAAGATGACTCTGATGTTTGGTTCGTGAAAAATGACAAGTTTCCCTGTAAATCCCTTTGTCCTGCACAAAAACGACACATTACTCATACCTGTTTAAGATAGGCAAAAAATACATTGAAAAATGACCTTCTATGGTGAAAAATAAACAAATTTAATATTTATTTATCCAAAAACCTATAAAAAGACCTTTTACCATGTCATTTTTACCATTTTACTGTTGAGGTAGAAAAAAGGGCTTTTGGCAAGAAACTTCCCGTGGACATTGCGGAAAATCAGACCGTCGGAATCGAGTGCCGTCACTTCTAGGTAATCCACAACATCCTCCTCTTCAGTTTCATCCATTTAGAATTTGATTTTTAGCCCTAGTTTGATTTTTTAGGGGCATTGGGGTTTTAGGATGCGCTCCTCGGGGTACGCAGGTGGCCCATGGGTAACCTGCGTACCCCGACCTTTTTCTTCAAAAGAAAAAGGGTCGGAGTACACAACCTACCTTCAGACCATGTGCGTACCCACGCCCTGCTTCTGAAGGTGGGGTGCGTACCCCGTGTAAAGCGCACCCCCAAACCCCATCTTCCAAATTCAACCATTAAATTTTGATTTTAAGATTTCTAAGACTCATTTTTTTGGTGTGTATATTGCCCACCGTGCTGGATTGGCGTGAAAGAGAGCATGAAGATGTTGATTCAGCCGTGTTGAATCATCAACCTACGATCGATGCATTGAAAGCATGCAGCCTATATAAATACTGGGTCATACCTGGCATGAGGGCCCAGGT